>SJYS01022399.1:559141-580374 GCA_006410695.1 Philantomba maxwellii | reverse complement strand
GAGACAGGGCGCTCAGGGCCGGTGCGCTGGGATGACCCTGAGGGATGGGATGGGGAGGGAGGTGGGAGGGGTTTCAGGATGGGGGATACACGTACATCCATGGCTGATTCATGTCAATGTATGGCAAAAACCACTACAATATTGTAAAGTAATTAGACTCCAACTAAAATAAATAAGTAAATTAAAAAAAAAACGGATTCTCGGAAGGGCTTGAACACAACAAAAACCCGTTTCTCTCTCATCTCCTCTGGGTCCCGCTGCCTTCTCTTCTCTCTCTCCACGGGGCACCTTTATAGTGGATTTCATATTTTCTATGCACAGACATTCTTGCTTGGGCCACATGTCATTGTAATGAATACAAACGGACTGTGTCAGGGATCTCCCTCTCTGACTTTTTCCTCTCAGCTCTGTTTTAAGCTCCTCCGTTTGGCCGTCTGGACATCAAATCTGTTACTTCTGAGACGGCAGCATGCGGGGTGGCATCACACAGACCCAATGCTAGACCAGGGAGGCTGGTGAGCAGCGCACTGGACTTGTGAGCGCCGGTGAGGGTGGCTTATCCCAAAGGGCGCTGAGTTATCCCAAAGGGCACAGCCCCGAGGCCCTTGAACATCAGAGCTGTCTCATCACCAGCAGGGCCCGGCTCCTTAGACGCATCACCACATGGCCACTGTGGCTGCCGTGTGTCCAAGTCCACCCAACTAAGCCCGGATTAATTCCAGAGGTGTTGGCCTTCTGACCCCAGGGTGTGAGGCCAAGAGGCCTGCTGCTGGGCCCACATCCAAGCATCCAGGAGGGTCCCCCAGAAGCTTCCTGGCAGGGTGGGCAGCGAAGAGGGCCGTGCCTCAGTCCCCACTGCCCACCTGCACTGCTGGCCCACCAGCAGTGCAGGACAGAGTTCTCATCAAGTGCCATCTCGGCCCTGACTGGCTTCAGGAGGGAAGTGGGGATAGTGGGCCTCATTGCCGAGGAGACCCTCCCGTGTAGAACACGCTTTCCCAGCCCTAGGGGCTTCCAAAGGCACCTCGGGTAGACTGCCAATCTCCCAGTCTCTCCCCAGACTGAGTACTTGAGGGCGGGCATTTGAAAATCACTCCAAGGCATTGCCAGTCTAGATGAAAGGCCTCTAGACCTCAACGCGATCATGAAACGAATCGAAGCCTCTTCCTCCTCAGCAGGCACATTGGCGGCGTGCACACCTGAGCCCCTCGGGGATCAGGGCTTCCAGGCAAGAGGGAAAGGGGCAGAATGGGATGCCCGAGAAAGACTGCCCCCTTCGCCTTTCCTCACCAGCCGGCCCAGGTCCCTTCTCTGGTTCCAGGCTTCCCACCTGTTCCAGCTGTAAGGGGAAGATGGGCTGTGGGCTCTTCCCTCTCCTGTGACAGCCCCCAGCTGCCCATAGGAAGGGTGGAAATGGATGACACCGGAGACGCTCCCCCAAACCCATCTCCCCAGCCTCAGACAAAAGAGAGCGGTCCCAGCCGAGCTGAAAGGAGACTCCAGCTGGACTGGGTTTCAGGATGAGCCTCTGGTTGTTGGCATCTTGCCTCTTTGGTGTACAGGAAGGAGAAGAGGCTGCCACATACACCTTCCTCTTCACTCATGGCTGATGTCAATGAAGGAAATTTAGGTTAGCAGTGGCTAACATTTTTGAGCAGTATGTCTCTAGTTCTTTATGTGTTAAGGGCTTCATGTGCATCATCACATTAAGGTAAGGTGCTTCAATTATTTGCAGTATTTTAGGTAAGCAGGGAGATCCCAAGGTCAAGCGCTTGGCCAGAGTCAAACGGCTAGAGAGGAGGTGGGTCAGGGGTTCACCCCAGGCAGTCTGCTCTGCCCTGTGCTCCTCTGGAACAGATGGCTCTGTTCAGCAGTGAGCAATTCTGGGCTCCCCCAGGCTCCCGCTGACTCCCGTGAGCCCCTCAGGCCATAGTTCTCAGCCTCAAAGTGAGTGGGTATCAGATTTACTGGCTAATTTCCCCTGAATGCCCCATCCTCTCGCTTCTCCATCCTGTATCAGAATAGGCCGGGGTGAGGCGCCCAGCCTGTAAGCGGAAGAAGCTCCCGCAGTGATTTTGATGCTTCCCCGGGCCTGCCCCCAGAGGTCTGCTGCCTGGGGACCTGGCCCCTCGGGTCCCTGAGAGAAGCAGCCTCGGTCCCATCTCATGTTCTGAAGGAGCCCCAAGCCTGCTGCTGGCGTCCTGCACCTTCCCGGTAGTTCAGAGTTTTTGCATGTTTCCAAGGCAGGCACAGGGGTGTGGATGTGAGCACATCAATACCGGTGCCCCGGGCCAGGAAGCTTGGTGGGGGGTGAGAGAAGATTCTGCCCACAGAGATTTAACTTCCGGCCCCCCACCGCCCAGCCCAGCGCTCCCCTCACCTCACTGAGCCCAGCCCGCAGCACAGAGCTGGGGTTACTCCACTTAATTGTGCATAAATTTGAACATTTCCATAATTAAAAAGTGAGTTTTTTTTCCTAATGGCTTGCAGGAAGGATCAAATGAAATCCTGGCTGACATGTGCTCTCCCTGTGCAGGCGTGAGGCATGATGGCAGGATTATCCGGCTCATCTCTTTAATTCTCCCTGGAAGAGGGTCTGGTGAAAGCTCAGGGCACCAACCCTCACTGGGGGGAAAGACACAGAGGCCCACGGAGAGTCCCCAAGTCACCCATCTGTGGGGCAGGGACAGAGGGGCTTGGAGCTTACACAGTATAGTTGTTTTATTTGTTTGGTTGGAGATGGAACTCTAACAAAAAGAATACAAAATGACAAATACAAAATAAAAGGAGTACAAACTTTAAAATTGATCTAGAATGAAGAAGATAGCATGCTAAATTACAAATATTTAAAAAAGCTAAGAGGGAACACTGGTGATTCAGTGGTTAAGATTTCTTCCTTCCAATGTAGGAGATGAGGGTTCGATCTCTGGTCAAGAAACTAAGATTCTCACATGCCTTGAGTTAAAAAAAAAAAACAAAACATAAAAAAACAGAAGTAATATTATAACAAATTCAACAAAAACTTAAAAAATGGACTACATCAAAAAAAAAGAGAAGAAAAAGCTAAGAAATACTACAAATTTTACAAAATACAGAAAAATAAGATAACATTTTAAAATTCATTTACAGCCCAATCCACCTCTATTGTACTTTTCTTCTATCTTTTTTGGAGCTTTATGCTCTTTGATTACCTTTTCTTGAGAAAATTCTGTAACTTTTCTGTTTTCCACAGAGAAAATAGAAAGATAGCCAAGTCTTTCCTCAAATGTGGTTGATCTAAATTTGTTCTTTGACTATGGATAGTTTAGAAAATGTTCACTTTCACAAATTATTACTGGTATTGCAGTGTAAACGTTTATGATTATTGCTAAATTTGGGGAAAAGTCTATCAGTTTCGTTGGATGTAAACAACAGGAATTCAGGGCATTTCAAGTTTTTGTGTTCAGATCATCCAAAAACTTAAACACAAAAAAAATGTGATAAATTATATGTTGTGTGCTTCCCATTTTGAGAAAAAGTATGGTGGGTATCATGTTTTAAAAAAGTCATTCGTGACACTGTTAAGATGGTAAGGAGGGGTAGGGGTTGGCCACTATAATGGAGTTTTGTAGAAGGGAGAGACAGCGTGCTCAACCCTAAATACAGCAAGAAAAGTGGGGATTTACAGGCAAGGAGCAGGAGCAGGGTGGTGGTCAGTGGATGGAAAATTATGAAGAGGAAGCATCAGGGAGGGGTTTCCTGCTGAAGGCAGGGTAGGGTGATCAGGCATCACCAGCGGGTACTGGAGGATGAGAGTGATCAAGTAAGGGATTAGGGGAATCTGGCTAAATGGACTGACATAGCAGGAGTCTTGCTAATGCTGGGCAATGGAGAGACAAACACAGAAGCCCAAAAGTCAGGGCCAAGTTAAGAGAATTCAAAGGAGCCTGACTAGAGTCTAGTCAAGGAGAGAATCCTTATCAATCCTAGGACTGCACTTCCATTTTGAACTGGGATTGATAAGAATCAAAGTTTCTGATTTTATGCATTTGACGATCAGAAGAATGCTTCCCAGAATAGCTTCTGGCTTCATCGCTTCTAAGTTTATTTCTCCTGCTGTACCCACCTGTTCACAGCCCAGCCTCAGGGGACACACTCACTTTGGGATACCATCTCTGGCCCTGTACCTTTCACAGTGAATGGCAGGAATATGCCCAGAAGCCATTTCTACACCAGCGAACTACAGTCAGTCCTCCGCCTGTGCAGGTCTTTCATCTTCAAATTCAACCAACTGCTCATGAAAATATTTGGCTAAAAAATTCCAGAAAGTTCCAAAAAGCAAAACTTGAATTTGCCATGCAAGTATTTACATACATTAAATGTATTGTATTCACAATTGCTTACATAATATTTAAATTCTGAACCACCAGGGAAGCCTTAGATATAAGTGATCTAGAGATGATTTAAAGCAGGGATCCCCAACCCCCGGTAGGGTTCTTGACCTGTTATGAACTGAGCCACACAGCAGGAGATGATCTGGCAGGCAAGCAAGCTTCATCTGTATTTACAGCTGCTCCCCACTCATTCTACATTATGGTGAGTTATAAAATTATCTCATTATATATCACAATGTAATAATAATAGAAATAAAGTGCACAAAGGTTTCCCTTGTGGCTCAGCTGGTAAAGAATCCGCCTGCAATGCCAGAGACCCAGTGTTCGATCCCTGGGTGGGGAAGATCCCCTGGAGAAGGGAAAGGCTACCCACTCCAGTATTTTAGCCTGGAGAATTCTATGGACTTGTATAGACACAAAGAGTTGGACACAACTGAACGACTTTCACTTTCAAAGTACACAATAAATGTCATGTACTTGAATCATCCCCAAACCATCCCCCCAACCCCCTCACCCCCATCTGTGAAAAAATCATCTTTTACAAAACTGGTTCCTGGTATCGAAAAGGTTGGGGATCACTGATTTGAAGTATATGGGAGGGGACTTTGCTGGGGTCCAGTAGCTAAGACTTCTGCACTCCCAATGCAATGCCTGGGTTTGATCCCTGGCCGGGGAACTATATCCCTCATGCTCACAAAGAGTTCATAAGCCACAATTAAAGATCCCACATGCCTCAAGATTCTGCGTGCTGCAGTCAAGACCCGGTACAGCCGAATTAATAAATATATAAAAATAAATTACATGGGAAGATGCTAGCAGGTTACACGCAATGACTACACCATTTCATATGAGAGGCTTGAGCATCCCCACGGATACAGAGGGATGGCTATTCATGGAGCGGCCGCAAGCCCTTCTTCACACCACGTGCCCATCTGCCTGCTGTGCACTCTGCCCTGTTCAAAGTGCTGAAGGGGACCCTTCGTGCAGCTTCAAGACAAGCAAAGACGATCTCTAAGTATCACCAGAACTTCCTGCTTCTGAGACTCAGAACCTCTAACCTGGATTTGCAGGGACCTTCTGATTGGCCATTTCATCTCCATCTTATGTTCTAGCATGCCCTGCTCTCAGCTCTCAAAGGACCTGATTACACCAGGTGTCTGGTATACAGGTAGAACTCCATAGGGCTTTAAGAACTCCATAGGGCTTCCTGCTCTGACACTGCTTCTCTGTGAGTTTTGCAGTTTCAGTTACTGTATTCTGTCCTCTCATCCCCACACATGGGCTGCTATCTGCCCAATTATCAGTCCTGAGTTTGGCCCAGCAAATAAGGTCATTTGCTGACCTTGTCATTGCCATCATAGTGACCATAAAACCTAATCAATCTACTTGACTTTCGAGGCCTTCTACGATCAACCCCACCCTGAATATTTATCTAGACTATGTTCCCTCTGACCCCCTCCCTAGGTTATTGTTTCAGTAAAGGAAGTAGCCTCACGCGTGTAAGAGGTACATTTACTTCATGTTAACACGACATTGACTGTATTTTAAATAGGTCAATTGTAGAAACGTTGGGGAAATCAAAACAGCCCAGAGTGAAAAGCATGTACAAGCATTAACATTCATTTTCTCACCCTCTTTTTTCAATGAACACTTTCTGCTTTCATCAGAGTTCAGGGCACACCATTTTGCAACATGTTCTTCTCTCAGTGATAACTGAACAAGTTTTCTTCTGCCTCCATGGTTTCACCTCTAGACACACAAATCTTCGAGGTTAAAGGAAGTGGAGCAGTGCAAGGGGTCTTTGTCAACATTGAGAGAAAAAATGGCCAAGAACCAGCTTCTGTTTAAACACTCCCATTGAATGGAACCTCCCCACCCCCAAAGCAGCCATTCCCACTGGTGGGGGGAACTACTTTTCGGAAGGTGCTTTCATTCTCTGGGAGCTGAGTGGCCTCTGGGAGCCTCCGTGTTCCGGTTCTGCTCTCTGGAATAGCACAGGAGAGCCTACATGTCTTTCCCGTCAGCCTGCCCACTCTTCAAAGGCTGACACAGCATGAACCTTTTCTAGGTTCAACAATCCTGATCTCTCATCCTCTCCGGTAGCCCCTGAATTCTCCTTTGCACCATTATTCTTCACAGGCTATTAAATTACTCGTTCAGGGAGAATTATAGGTACCTTTTACGTACATCTTCATGATCTATAATTTCTAGATTTTCTTCCATGAGCTTGCATTTTCCCCTTAGAAAAACATACAGTAACATACACTGTTACTTCTCTGCTGTTCTATTACTTCTTTTTTTTTTAATATTGATTTATTTATTTGCTTGCATTGAGTCTTTTTTGCCTCTATCATGATCTTCATTTTGTTGTAGCACAGTAGTTGTGGCATATCGGCATGTGGGATCTTTGTTCCCTGACCAGGGATTGAACCCATGTCCCCTGCAATGACAACCTGATTCTTAACCACTGGAGCATCAGGGAAGCCCCTGCTGTTACTTCTTGCTCCTAATGAGCTGAATCCTTAAGCTACGATGACGTTCTCTGCTGTGCATCCCTCCCACCATGTGCTTCCTCTGGCTCTTCAGTGGCTGGACCAGAGCCCACTGGCTGCCACTGGCACCACGCTCCAGGTTGACATCCGTCCCCTCGTCCCGCTCTGGGAGCAAAACTGTTCACACTGTGACAGACCTCACCTCCCCATCACCCTGCTCACGTCTCTCTCATGTCCACATGGACAGCACGGGGAAGCTTTGCTCAGTGCTTGCCAAGATACTCTTTGCTTTTCCTAACATGCTAACAATAAATATGTTGAGTGATTGAAAAAAAGAATCCTTTGGTAACAGGGATTTGGGTTTGACATGATTTAATGAATTAATTCTGGCATGAGTATAGTTCTCTGTAAAGTGCTCCTGGACCATCTGTCTAATAATTCTAAAATGCTGTGGAGTGACATTGAGCTTACATCCCAGGAAGCATATTATTCTCTTTTTGAAAATCAGGACATTTTGCTCCCTCGGGCTGGGTAGTCCTTCTCTTCTCTAACCCATCCTGCAGTCCTGTCTCCTCAGGCCATTCGGGATCATTCCAAGGATCTACCCTTCCCTGGACTCCTGCAAAGACTCATAGCCGGAAGGAACAGCAGCAACAGGAACAGCTACCACCTATTGAGCTCGTTCTGCGCCAGACTCTTGGCTGAAGGGCTTTATATACCTTTATCATATGTATCAATTAATCACTGTATCATACTTTTGAATATATATAATTAAAGTTTTAATCACTTGCATAATGGATGCTATCATCATCCCCATTTAGCAGATGAGGAAACTTGAGATGCTGAGACGTTTAGGTTCCAGTGTTGCTCAATGTCCCTTAGCTAGTGAATAAACTCAGGTTTGTCTCAGTCCAAGTCTGGGCTCTTATGTCCAGTCCCCCAGGTATGAGTATCTGTGTCACACAATTTTACCTTTCACTTTGTACCATTCTCCTATTGTTTCTGGGACTTTCACCTTAATATTTCTGGCACTTCCTGGACAGCACCCAACCCACCAAAATGGCCTTAGGTACACTCCTTAGCTGCTAAGTGATCTTTCTTGAATGCTGCCTCTGGTTCTATCTCTCGCTGGGAGCCAGCAGCATCCGTCCCCTAAATGGCCAGGCACTGGGAGAAGCCGCCGTGGAGGGGTCGGGGCAGGGATGCCCAGGGCCTGGCTGTCTCCACCTCTAACTGCAGGATGAAGAAGGAACCACCGTGCAGAAACCAGAGGGATGTTCTCAGCCCACTGAGCCCCTGGGAGGATTGACACTGTCACGTTTTCCGCCTTCTGTTCTCTCTCACTGAGCCCCTAGGGGCCGAGGCCTCAGCTGATAATTCTGATCATCTAATTCTCAACGAGGTCTTTCTGGCTGGTAATTGAATTCTGTATTTTCCTCCCAACCTAGTCAGGGGGCCTTACCCGCTCTTCTCTTGAGCAGAACGCTGGGCCAGCTTGCTGGGAGGGGCCCACAGGTTTGTGTCGGGGGCCACAGGTGCAGGCCAGCCCCAGGACCAAGTGGCACGTCCAGGACACTGTCCTTTGCAGGGCAGTCACTGCGCTTAGGAGACTTCCAGGCCACAAGCTGGGGAGAGTGTCTTGGAGGAGAGTGGCCTGCAGGCAGGATTCTGATAGACAGGAGGAGAGCGGGAGGACGGGCCAAGGCCTGGAGGTGGGAACATGCACGACACATTCAGTGACAAGTCAACCCGCCTGGACGGGCCTTCAAGCCTTCAGCCAAGGAGTGACTCCGGAATGCTCAGGCCGTTGTCAAGCAGCGTGTGCAAGTGGAGGGGTGGGGAGGCCGGGGGCCACGTGCCCAAAGGCCCAGTCTGACCATGCCTATCTCCAGGCCTCTGTCTACTGAACCAAGGGAAAACCTCGTGGTGGGGCTGGGTGCAGAGGGTTCCCTAGCACATTCTCCACACACACCTCCTCACGGGCCCCCAGCGCTGACACTCCGCAGTGGCTTCCAAGGGCCCTCAGGTCCAGCCGTCGTGATGAAGCCTTCTGAGGCTTTGTTCCCCCATCTCTCTAGGGTCATCTCTTGTCACATGAAGCTCCCAAGATAGGGGTTGCTGTGAGCCTTCAGCACATATAAGAAACCTCCTCCCTTGTTACTGTTGAGATGACCCCACAGTCCCATTAGCCAGTAAGGATGGGTGCAGCGTTATTCACACCCAGACAGCTTATCTCCAGAGCCCAGCTTCTTCAATACTAGATTATAGTCCCTTGGAAACTTCTATGGGCACCCCTCCAACCCAAGTTCACTCACAAGCCTCTGCTGCATTTAAGCCTTCTGCCTACATGGCGCTCCCCCCAACTCATGAAAGCTTTCTCAGATGCCTCACCCCAGGAGTGGGTGCGGGCAGTGATTGCCCTGCTTTGCTCCACATTGGCGTCAACTGGGGATCTTTTTTAAAAAACTACTGAGGCCTGACTCCCAGACTCCGTGATCAGATTGCTGCTGGATGCCCCCGAGAAGCCTGGTAACCACTGGCAGTCATTCTTAAATCAGAATATGCACCAGCATCGCCAGGTGGACTTGTTAAACAGATAGCCGGGTCCACCCCTGGTTTCTGACCCCGTGTACCTGGGTTAAGGCCTGAGAATTTACATCTCTAACAAGTCCCCAGGCTCTGCTGCTGCTGCTGGCGCTGAGACCATGCTTGGAGATGCCCCGAGCTAAGGCATCTTCCAGAAACCCAGCTGTCCCCAGAGTGTCCCGTGCTAATCACCACCCATGCACCCATCGCATCTGTCTGATCTGTGTGCTTCTTTTCTTGGCCGCCTCAGCCTGGCCAGGAGCTTCCTGCTCAGCTATCTGCAGTAACAGGTGTCAACATGTGTTGGATCAATGAGCCCATGAGACGCCAGGCAGGCTCCGACTGGCACTCTGCAGCCATCCATCCTGTTTCTGAGTGGGAAAGGAGCTGTTGTTATGACTGGTGCTGTCTTTACCGAGCACAGAGTGGGTAGAGTAAGTCGTTCGGGTCACAGCAGGAGAAAAGGGCAGAGCTGGGGTGACAGGGGCAGCCTGACTGTCCTTCCCTAGGAGACCAAGACCTAATCTCCACGACTCCCTCACTGAGACTCCCAGCGAATTTCAGAGCGTAGGTCTCCATCTATTGGTAGGAGGGAGCAGTATGCTTTAAAATGACCTCATAAGGGACAGAACTGAGAAAACGAGAACAGAACGCACACAAAAAGTAGTAAAGTTTTGTTTAGTAAAATACACATGTGCATAAATCCATACTGGGTGGTGAGATAAAATGCACGTCCTACTGCGGCTCATGGTCCGAAAAGCCTGCAGAACCTTTTCCAGGACGCTATCAGCGACTGCACTTTCACTTTTCACTTTCATCCATTGGAGAAGGAAATGGCAATCCACTCCAGTGTTCTTGCCTAGAGAATCCCATGGACGGAGGAGCCTGGTGGGCTGCGGCTATGGGGTCGCACAGAGTCGGACAGGACTGAAGTGACTTAGCAGCAGCAGCAGCAGTCAGNCATTGGAGAAGGAAATGGCAACCCACTCCAGTGTTCTTGCCTGGAGAATCCCATGGACGGAGGAGCCTGGTGGGCTGCGGCTATGGGGTCGCACAGAGTCGGACAGGACTGAAGTGACTTAGCAGCAGCAGCAGCAGTCAGCCGGAGAAGAGCGAGGTCGGCCCCTGCTGGGCGCCGCCAGTGTTGCGCCAGGAGCCTCCGTGGCAGAGGTGGGAAGGGCCGGGCCTGACTTTCAGGACAGGTGTGGGAGGCAACACCTGTTTTCTCTTGGAAGCAGTTCAAAATACAAAAAAATAATAATAATAAATAAGAAATTTAATGAGACGTTCATCTGTCTTAATTTCTAAAGTAAGCACTGCTCTGGTGGTTGGTCCCACACCGTCTCCCCTGTGGTCGGCTTCATCCCGTCCTCTCATCTCCCCAGGAGCTGAAGCTCTAGGCGGCACGCTGGGATCTTACACCCACCCGACACCGGTGAGGCGCGGTGCTCCAGGCCCCCTCGCTGACTGATGAGCCGGCTCTGCAGAAGGAAGCTGTCGAGGGTCACCGGACACTTGGCTAATCATTCTAAGCGCCAGTCAAGAAATGGTAAGGCTCCCTTTCCTTGTGGCAAAAGCAGAGAGAAATGTGGCATCCGGAGTGTATTAAGTAGCAACTATGAGGCAGGGGTGCGTAGAATCTATTTCATCACGCCTTTGTTCCTCCCTTATTACCCTCAGTCTACAGACGAGAACACGGAGGTCACGAGGCTGACGAGGTGCAAGTTCCAGAAGCTGGGCCTGCTGACCTCTAGGCCAGCCCCCTGGAGCCAAACGAGGCAGTCGAGGGGACTGGGACCATTTCCCAGGTGGGCCTCTTCCTCCTCTAGCTTTACTCCGTCTCCCAACGTCTCCCTGCGCTGTCCCCGAAGGAGCTGACACCTTACAAGGTGACAGACAGTCGCAGAGTGGCCCTTCCTGGCTTGGAGCGAGTTGCTGTGGTGGGTTTGGGCTTAAATCTTAGAGGCCCCCAAGCCCTAACTGAATCTGCAGTCCTACAGAAAACACATTTGGGGGGGCCGGGGCAAGGACCCAGCATGCCCCCAGGAGCTTCAGATCCTCCTGGGGAGATGGGAGGATTGGATGAAGCGGTCCAACACAGGGAAGTCGGTGTGGGCCTGACAACCAGAGCAGTACTCACTTTAGAAATTAAGACAGATGAACATTTCATTATTTATTTATCTGGTATTTTGAACTTCTTCCATGAGAAAACACACTTTCACGGCTTTAAGCCATAACCACTTTCTGCTGGAGGATGAATCTGTCTAAAGGAAGCTTTCTGGTCTACCATGCGCCAGGATGGTTTGGGGTAGCCTGTTTGGGAGCTGAGGATGGCTGAGTTACTAGTGGCAGAAGGAACCGGAGATGAGGGCGATTAGCAGGAGGCAGATGAGGATCTGGGGAGGGATGAGGAGGAGCAGGGTGCTCACAAAACGGCACAGGTGTGGGCTCTGCAAGGACCCAGACCCTCCACACGCCCGCATGTTTGGTGTGAGGTGATTTTGTAGAACGAGAGGATTTCATGTCCGAGCTTAAATGCATGCCAGAGTAGAGTGCTCATGCAGACACAGGAACCAAGAGACAGAGGTGAGCCCCAAGCCCAAGTCCATAAGCATCTTGAGGGAACTCCACAGAGGACAGGCTCAACTGATGCCTGGGGTGGGGGGAACCCGTTTCCGCAATTGCCTTTTGCTCACTTTTGGAACATCTGAGGCAAGAAAACAGACAAACTGCTCAAGGAGACTCATTTGGGAGAGCAGAGCAATACAAAATTGCAATGCAAAAAATGATCCCCTATAATCCATCAACAAGTAGTTATTAGTAGCCTGTCACCCCGCCACCTCTCCCCTGCAGAAGGTCATGTCTCCCAGACATGCAAAAAACAATAAGCCACCAGATTAACCCTTGACAGTCTACACTCCCCTACCCAACTGTGTGTATAACGATGCCCACCCTGCGTCCTTCCAGCCCCAGAGGAAGCTTTCCTTACCTGATTCAAGTTAGGGCACCTCTGCTCTGATTTTTGGTACCACAGATGTCCATGGGTCCTTTCTTCCATCAGTCATCCCCTTTCTGAATCCCTACTTGTTCTCTGTCATAGGCATATACAGGGTGTTTGTCTTTCTAACATCTTCCTAAGCTCTTCCTCTCCTCTATAGCTCCTTGTAGCTCATCCCAACACCCCTTTTGCTCACCTCAAAGCTCCTGTCCTCGTCTTCNCTACTTGTTCTCTGTCATAGGCATATACAGGGTGTTTGTCTTTCTAACATCTTCCTAAGCTCTTCCTCTCCTCTATAGCTCCTTGTAGCTCATCCCAACACCCCTTTTGCTCACCTCAAAGCTCCTGTCCTTGTCTTCACTGACTGCCTTTCAGTCCTCCTTCCCCAACTCCAAGCTGACCTCTGCCCCCACGCTGCTAATGAAATCACATTAGTAAAGGTCCTCATTGCTAAACTAAATGGACGATTATCAGTTCCCACCTCCCCTGCCCCTCTGTAGCACTGACCTGCTGGCCCTCCTGGCTCCAGGGAACTCCGGTTTTCACAGCCTCTCTCTCTCCTGGTTTTCTTCCTACCCCTGATCTTCGCAAGCTTAGAACAGTTTCTCAACTACAGCGCCACTGACATTTGGGACTGGATAATTCTTTGTCACGGAGATCGGACTTGTGTGTTGCGGGGTGTTCGGCAGTGTCCCTAACCTTCACTCACTCGATGTCAGAAGCAGCGTCGACCCACCCCGACACTGCGGCAACCAGAAATGTCCTCAGGCATGGTCACGTGGCCCCTGGGTGAGAGCCACTGCTCTGGAAGGGTGCTTTCCTTCCTGGGGTTTTGCAGGGTTTTTTTGAGGAAGGGCGGTGTGGTTGTGGTTTTTATCTGTGCTTTATGCTCATGTATAAATCTCCAAACGTCATACGGCCATCGCCTGCTGCCTGTTTCTGTCTCCTCAGCACGTCCAGTTCTTAGTGAACTTGGCCTCTTCCTGTCTTAGTTGAGATTCTCCCAGAAGCAGAGCCTGAGACAAGCATTCAGGTGTAGGCAGTTTAATCAGGGAGTGATCTCAGGAAATAGGAGTGAGGAACGGAGGAGGGAGAGCAAAGGAGGAAAAGCCAATACGAGGTCCAACATCAAAGTTACTGCTGTGGGTGGTGCTGGGGTGCGGGGCCTCAATCCCACTGGACTCTCCAAAGAAGCATGAAGAATGCCTCCCAGATTTGTCTTCCTGCCCTCACAAACGTGAGGCTAGGCACTTATCCCCCACCTAGTGGAGGTGACGTGGGAGCATCCATCCGCTGGCTCCCATCCTCCATTCTAGCGGGTTGTCCCAGGGCCATCTGGCTTCCCAGGTGGCTCAATTAAAGAGTTCGCCTGCTAATACAGGAGGCACAGGAGATGTGGGTTCGATCCCTGGGTTGGGACGAACCCCTGGAGGAGGAAATGGCAACCCACGCTAGTATTCTTGCCTGGAGAATCCCATGGACAGAGGAGCCTGGTGGGTTATAGTCCATGGGGTTGCAAAGAGTTGGACACGACTTAGTGGCTGAGCACATATGCCCAGGGCCATTAACTCCCCCAACTTCTGGGCTTCTGGGTTACCTGTTCGTTAATATTTATTTTTACTCATTAATTTGGCTGTGCTGGGTCTTAGCTGTGGCACGTGGGATCTTAAGTTGCAGCAAGTGGGATCTTAAGTTGCAGCAAGTGGGATCTAGTTCCCTGATCAGAGACTGAACCTGGGCCCCCTGCATTGGAAGCATGGAATCTTAGTCACCGGACCACCAGGGAAATCCCTCTGGGCTATGTTTGAATGACACAAGCGAAACAGATTCCTGTGGCTTGGAAGAAGGCTCTAGACTGGATACCAGAATGGGGCACACCATGCGCTTGAATTGGGGGTGCTATCAACACGAGTCTAGGCTCACAAAGGCCTATCCCGGCTGCAGCTGAAATCAGGGGCTCATGAAGGGGATGCAGTGCAGGGCACCCCAAACAGTCTATTCCTCTGCACTACTCAGATCTGCAGTAAGTCTATTCAGTCACGGAGGCCTCAAGGTAGCGCTCAGTTGTGTCCGGCGCTTTGTGATCCCAAGGACAGTAGCCCACCAGGCTCCTCTCTGTGTCCATGGGATTCTCCAGGCAAGAATGCTGGAGTGGGTTGCCATTTCCTTCTCCACTCAAGGTAGTGGTCAGCCATAATTATTCTAGTGAAAACATTTTGTACAGGGGAGTTAATGGGACAGGTTACAACCCAACTCGCTGCTACAGCAGGTCCAGAGGTTTGCACTGCTGATCGCTACCTTCCTTCTCTACCACCTATTCAAGATTTTCATTGGTCTAGGTGGTTTGCCTGATGGGGTGACTCAGACCTACATCCCTGAGGCGGCTGAGCCCTCAGTGGACTTGGCCTTGTCAGCTCAGAGTTGTTACAAGAGCCCATTTTCTGATCCCACCAGGCATGGAAGCCCTGAGTTCAAGACACGTTTCTGAATGCATCTCCTGAGTTCCAGACGTCCTCTCACCTGTTACGAGTGGACCATTGAGGGTGATGCGGAAAGAGACCAATTCTACATTCACCCTTGATTCCTGGACCTGTGTATTCTTGCAACTAGGGACTCAGTGTCATAGAACAGGTTCACTCTGGGTGATAGCAACCAAACCTAGTGTCTTCCTTGAGCTAGGACCTTAGCTGAGTTTTGCAAATCATTCTATCATCCTATGAGATCCGCAACTTCCAGCCATTTGATATATATCAAACCAGAGGATTCCGTGATCACATACCCATCAGCACACTTCCCTGGCCAGATCACACCTGGTCTCTTAGGTGTGATGTTATGAGGCATCATATGTAAATAAGTCAGGCACTCTGTAAACCCTCAGATGGATGCTAGGATAGGTATCAACCTCAGGAAGGAGGATTCACTGCTCTTTCCAAGGTGGAAGGGGCCGAATGTAATGAACTTTCCTCAAGTAGCTGGCTGCTCAAGGACTTGGAGCCTCTCTCTGAGCTGACAGTCAGTCAGCAATGGCGGGGACCAGCACCACCTTGAAGAGAGCCCCTGTCTAGCCTCCATGCCTCCCCACGGCTACCCTGTTTGTGGGCTCATTGTGCAAGCCCCAGTGGCAGAGGACAAGGCTGGCCTCCACAGGGCGTCACGCTGTTCAGCACCTTCTCTGTGCTGGGTGGTCTCTGGCAAACATTAGCAGGAACATAATGACGGCCCACATGCTTTGTGCCCATTCCCACAGGATTGCCCACATGCTGCTTCCCCAAACCTCCTTGCCTTTCTTCTTCTTTTTCCCTTCAGGCCTGACCGACCAACCAAGCTCTTTTGTCGTACCTCCCAATAGATCCTTATGGAACAGACTTCTCCCTCTAGAGCGCACGGATGGACAGACACGCTGCTGCAAGTCCTGCCCGCTGGGAGAGGGTCCACTCGCCTTTCAGGGCTGCCCTGCTGGGGCTTTAGCGAAACCAGCAGTCTGTTTTCGGCTAACACCAACACATTGAACCAGAACTGGGATCTTTTTTCCTCCGGCAGCTCGTCACAAGAAAATGCTTGGTGTGAACTGAGGGCGAGCCATCTACACAAGGGGGGTGTGCTGTGGAGGTCTGGGGAAGAAGCCTGTGCAGCTAGCCTATTTGTGCAGCTTACTTGTGCCCCTTGACCTTTTGCCCAGTCCTAGATGTACAACTTCCATCTTGGACTGGACTCCTGTTGGTACAACAGGAGTGACACATGAATGGTACAAAACCCAGCTCATCATGAGCAGTCGATGCCTTGGTCAATTGATGCTGCGTGGCCAGGGCCCACGAGCGCGCTGGGAGCTGCTTTTCAAGTGATGAATAGTTCTCCGCTACAGAAGGCACAGCCTTGCTTCCAAAACATGTAGGATCCCATGGCACTCCACTCCTACAGGGGCTTGCCAGACTCCACACCACACCCTGATCCAGCAAGAATACCTCCGGCACCACTGAATTTGCTGTCATAACGGTCCAAGCAGCAAGGCAGCTTATATTCCAGCCTGGGTTTGCTGAAGAGCACTTCCTTGCTCTGGCTCACTGAATGATGGCAACAGGACTTCCAACTGCGGTATGTATCATGTCCCAAAGCTGAAGAGGGGCAGAGCACGGGCGCTGTCTCCTTAAGGCAGAGAGAACAAAGGGCAATAACCTGCCACCTCAGAGGGCTGTGACATGGGACACCCCAAGGCCTCTGCTGCAGTCCCGATACCCGCGTCCTTCTCTGCACCTCCCACTCAGTGGATGTGATAACCCATGAACCTCTCTTCCTGGCCCTTCCTTCCTCACTCACATGCTGAATACCCCCATATTCTAACTAAATCATGAAGACTCAACCTCATAAGTTGATTTCTTTATTCTGACTTCTCCTCCCTGTTCTTCCTACCACCCCAGACAGCCTTGTTCATGTAACTGTTCAATTCCTGCAGAAGCTTCCTCATCAAATTCCCCACTTTCAACTCCCCATTTCACTGCTAGGAAGAGCTGCTTCCTCCTCCTCCATATAATAGTTTGGGGTTCTCATCATTTGAGGTACAGCTCCATTGCTTATGTTTAGATGTTCATGCTCTGCCTCAAAATGCAGAGCATCTGAGATGCTAGTGAGGCATTCAAGGCCCTTTGCCTCATGGCTCCCAACTCCAGTCTCCAGCACTCACCCGCTTCCCCACCAGTTGCAGCTCCTCCAGACCCATGCTTTCCTTCTCACCTCCGTGTTTTCCAGAGCTTTGGAACAGCATCCACCCACACCCTCCAC
The DNA here is from genome assembly GCA_006410695.1 of Philantomba maxwellii. Taxonomy (NCBI): domain Eukaryota; kingdom Metazoa; phylum Chordata; class Mammalia; order Artiodactyla; family Bovidae; genus Philantomba; species Philantomba maxwellii. The sequence goes on along the minus strand of SJYS01022399.1, from coordinate 563,149 downwards.
CTTCTATCTCCCCTGACCTCAGAGTTCCTACCATCCTGCAGACAGCTCACCAACACCGTCTGCACGAGCTCTTCCTCCGTTTGATCACTCCACCCCAAAGCCGGCTCAGGGAGCCTTCTTGTCTCCACTGCACTGAGCTGTCTTAGTGCTTGCCAGGCTTTGTGACAATGGTTTGCTACACCAGACGGAGTAAGTTACCTGAGGGTGAGAGCCGACTTCCAGTCACCTCTGTGTTCCCGCGGTCTGGCCCAGCGCCTAGAACATAACAAGCATTTAGTACTTGCTGCAGCAGTGAAATCTGCATGGTACAGAAGCAGCAAACTGGCGGCCTGCAGGCTAAATCAGGCCTGCAGACAAGTTTTATTTGGCCCACACAGACGCTGGCTAAGTCAAATAGGATTGATTCATGCTACAGGGCTGGTGAGACTGATGACATGAAATTGGCCTCTATTCTCTTCAGACTGCCTAGCCAACCAGAGCGATGTACTCAGGCAATATACCAGACCAAGGATGAGCATGACCACAGCTCCCTGAGCTATCTATTCTCTGTCCCTTAGAGACGCACCTGGAGTTTGGAGGTTTCAGCAGCCTACAGGATGCGGGGTGGTCCCCCCTCACTGCAGTGGTAGGCCTGCAAGTATACTCCCTTCACAGATGAAGAAGTTGAGATCCAGAGAGGTAGTTGACCCCAGGAGGTCACACATCTTGTTAGCGGTTATGGCAGACCTTGGGACATTCTAATTTTCACCACCCCATGCCAGTTATCACATACCCAAACTGCTGATTGCTTCCTTTGAAGCATTTCACTTCTGAAAAGATGTTCCAAGAGTTTAACTTTGCAGCTATGAGATTTGTTAGCAGCCTAAAGACAAGTTTAATTTGGTCTACATGCTTCCTGGCTGAGTCAGCCGAGTAGTGTTGATTGGTGCAGAGCTGGTAAGATTGCTGCCATCGACTTGGCCCTGGATTCATTTACTCCTTAAGACAATCCCATAAGGCGAGTACTCCCAGCCCCACTTTAAATGAGTTAGTAACTTGAGGCACAGACAGGTGAGTGAGTGCAAGACTGACTTAGCGACAGTATACACTAGTTAGGTCCTATCAGCTGTTACAATAATGACACATTTCAATTGCAGTTGACCTACGCCCTAGTCCTGGTGTACCCTTCCCACCGCACCGTCCTGGTCGCTCCCCAGGATCTGCGGTCCAGCAATGATAGCGTTAATCCGACACCTGCCACAGGAACTTGCTTGAGGCCTACTTTCAGCGCTGGTTCTGACTGGTTGATGCCTGTGCTGAAGATTTTGCATGTTTTACCGCTGAGTGCAAGGTTCGCATTTTTAATGGTATACAGCTTTAATGTCACAACAAGTGAACGTACGCTGCCAAGAGCCCAAAGAGCTCATCAGCAGAATTCAGCCCTCTACTTTGGGAAGCGGAAAATTACTAACTAGATGAAACTGGGTAACTGGATAACCCAGCACTACATAAAACTGAGGTCCTAAGAATGTTTTCTGCCTCAGCATCTGAGGGACACCATACACTCAGCAGTGACAGCAACTCTCAGGAGCTGGAGACCAGGCAAGGGGGTGGGAGTTGCAGCAGAATCTCACAGAGGGCGGGGGTGTGTCTGGCGAGAAACTGCCCCCACTGACCTAACGTGACTCACCACCCGAGGGATGCCGTGAGGGCCGCTGCAGGGGGCGCCGCTGCAGTGGGGTATCAGCTGTCAGAAACGGGTCTCTCGAGATGGCTGTAAGCTTTCTGGGCAAAAACCTGGGGCAGGTCTCAAGAGTTCACGATCAGTGGTCCTGACCTTGCCTTGAGGGCAAGCACTTACATTTCAGTGGGGAATGGTCGGTTTCTTGCTGAATTATCTTCACCCTCAGCAAGCCGCCTCTCTCCACGGAGGGTAGATCTCCAGCTGAACTTGCATCTCAGGGTCAGGGCAGGTCACACCCCATAAGAAAGTTGGTCATGCCTGCCTTTAATTACTGTCACTTTTAACCATTTGAGAAAACAAATTGTTTTCCAAAAGTAGCTGTAACTTCTTTCTATTCCCACCAGCAATCTAGGAGGCTTCTGATTTCCCTGTTTCCTTACCAAGAGTTGGTGCTATTTGACTTTTTGACTTTAGTGGTCCTAGAAGGTGTGAAGTGGTGTCTCACTGTGGATTGGATTTGCAGTTCCCGGATGACTAAAGATGCTGAGCCTCTTTTCACGTGTTATTGACCAACTGCATCTCTTCCTGGGAGATATGTCTATGGGTTTTTTTTGTTTTTGTCTTTTATTATTGAGTTGGGACAGTTTTTACCTAGTCTAGATTCAAGACCCTTATCAGATATAAGATTTACAAGTATCTTTTACCAATTCCACAGGTTGTCATTTCACTTTCCTGATGTTGTTCTTTGAAGTATAAAATTGGTTTTGTTAAAGCCCAAATTATCAAATTGCTTTTGTTGCTTACAGTGATACATCCAAAAGGTGTTGTGGGCATCTAAAAGGAATCAGCTTCAGATCTAACTCATTTCCATTAATATCATCTGCAATATCATAAAGAAATTTTATTCCTTCTACTGGAAACAAAACAATCTTTAATTTTATTATGAAATATTTAAGATATACATAAAGGTGCCAAATAATAACATACATCTGTGTCCCTACTACCCAGCTTAAGAAATTCTGCCAATAAACTTGAAATCCCTGTGCCCCTCCCTACCTCCCATATCCAGAAGTATCCATTACTCTGAATTTGGTGTTTACTACTCACATGCATTTCTTTATACTCCTACTATGTGTGCATCAGTATTTTACCAAAATGTGGTGTTACTTTGTCTGTTTTAACTTCATATAAATGGCATCATGTAGTACACTTTCTGCAACTTGCTTTCCGCGCCCCCCTCCCCACTTCACAGTGTTGAGGTTTATCCATGTTGATACAACTAATTTAAGTGTATAAATATTGCTCTAGTTCATTAATTTTCACAGTGTCTAAATGTTCTATAAATACAATACCTATTCTATAGACGAACATCCATGTTGAAATAGCCAAGACCTAGGTGAAACTAAACACTGAACACCTCTGAGCACATAAACCAGTTCCTTTAGAACCATGGCTTTCCGTATCTTCTTCCTGCGATCCACAGTAAAAATAAATATATTTTATATCTTGACCCTAGGTACACATACGTATATTTGTATGTAGATGTTTATCAGTATATAACAGAAGTTTTGTGTAACAATGCTGTCTCCTGTTATTTCTATGTTGTTAATAACTCCTTAAATAAACAAAAGATGGTTTACAGACACTGAACCGATTTCATGACTTCTCTACCTAGGTTACTACCACAGTTTAAATAAAAGTTGCTCAAGGGTATTATCTCAGATAGTGTAACTGCTGGGTCTTGGGTATCTTAGCCAGCTTGGGCTGCTGCAACAAAACACTATACAGAGTGGGTGGCTTGAACAAAAGACACTTTTTCTCACAGTTCTGGAGGCTGCAAATCCAAGATCAGGGTGCTGGCATGGTCAGGCCTGGCTGAGAGTCCTCTTCCGGGCTTCAGACAGCTGCCGTGTACTGTCTTATTACATGTAAGGCTGAGGTCTCCCTCTCTTCTAAGAACACAGATTCATCACACCATGGGGGCTCTGTCCCCATGATCTCATATAAATTTAATTATCTGTCAAGGGTCTAACCTCCAAATGACCTCACATTGGGTAGGAGAGCTTCAACATATGCAAGGGAGGGAAGAGAGACCCAGTCAGTCAGTCTGCAGCTTGAGGTATATACATATTCAGCTTTTTACTAGACAATTTCACTGTTTTCCAAAATAGCTGAATTACGCTCAAACAAGCTGACAAAGTGAGCTGCCACTGTCCTGCCTCCTTATTGGATTTAACTGTGATCCTAACTGCTCCTTCCTATGTGGGATGGTGTCCTGTAATATGTACGCATTTCCATAATTAGTAGTGAACCTGAACATGTTTTCTGTGTTTATTGACCATCTG
>SJYS01022399.1:537101-558789 GCA_006410695.1 Philantomba maxwellii | reverse complement strand
ACACTGCGGCAACCAGAAATGTCCTCAGGCATGGTCACGTGGCCCCTGGGTGAGAGCCACTGCTCTGGAAGGGTGCTTTCCTTCCTGGGGTTTTGCAGGGTTTTTTTGAGGAAGGGCGGTGTGGTTGTGGTTTTTATCTGTGCTTTATGCTCATGTATAAATCTCCAAACGTCATACGGCCATCGCCTGCTGCCTGTTTCTGTCTCCTCAGCACGTCCAGTTCTTAGTGAACTTGGCCTCTTTCTGTCTTAGTTGAGATTCTCCCAGAAGCAGAGCCTGAGACAAGCATTCAGGTGTAGGCAGTTTAATCAGGGAGTGATCTCAGGAAATAGGAGTGAGGAACGGAGGAGGGAGAGCAAAGGAGGAAAAGCCAATACGAGGTCCAACATCAAAGTTACTGCTGTGGGTGGTGCTGGGGTGCGGGGCCTCAATCCCACTGGACTCTCCAAAGAAGCATGAAGAATGCCTCCCAGATTTGTCTTCCTGCCCTCACAAACGTGAGGCTAGGCACTTATCCCCCACCTAGTGGAGGTGACGTGGGAGCATCCATCCGCTGGCTCCCATCCTCCATTCTAGCGGGTTGTCCCAGGGCCATCTGGCTTCCCAGGTGGCTCAATTAAAGAGTTCGCCTGCTAATACAGGAGGCACAGGAGATGTGGGTTCGATCCCTGGGTTGGGACGAACCCCTGGAGGAGGAAATGGCAACCCACGCTAGTATTCTTGCCTGGAGAATCCCATGGACAGAGGAGCCTGGTGGGTTATAGTCCATGGGGTTGCAAAGAGTTGGACACGACTTAGTGGCTGAGCACATATGCCCAGGGCCATTAACTCCCCCAACTTCTGGGCTTCTGGGTTACCTGTTCGTTAATATTTATTTTTACTCATTAATTTGGCTGTGCTGGGTCTTAGCTGTGGCACGTGGGATCTTAAGTTGCAGCAAGTGGGATCTTAAGTTGCAGCAAGTGGGATCTAGTTCCCTGATCAGAGACTGAACCTGGGCCCCCTGCATTGGAAGCATGGAATCTTAGTCACCGGACCACCAGGGAAATCCCTCTGGGCTATGTTTGAATGACACAAGCGAAACAGATTCCTGTGGCTTGGAAGAAGGCTCTAGACTGGATACCAGAATGGGGCACACCATGCGCTTGAATTGGGGGTGCTATCAACACGAGTCTAGGCTCACAAAGGCCTATCCCGGCTGCAGCTGAAATCAGGGGCTCATGAAGGGGATGCAGTGCAGGGCACCCCAAACAGTCTATTCCTCTGCACTACTCAGATCTGCAGTAAGTCTATTCAGTCACGGAGGCCTCAAGGTAGCGCTCAGTTGTGTCCGGCGCTTTGTGATCCCAAGGACAGTAGCCCACCAGGCTCCTCTCTGTGTCCATGGGATTCTCCAGGCAAGAATGCTGGAGTGGGTTGCCATTTCCTTCTCCACTCAAGGTAGTGGTCAGCCATAATTATTCTAGTGAAAACATTTTGTACAGGGGAGTTAATGGGACAGGTTACAACCCAACTCGCTGCTACAGCAGGTCCAGAGGTTTGCACTGCTGATCGCTACCTTCCTTCTCTACCACCTATTCAAGATTTTCATTGGTCTAGGTGGTTTGCCTGATGGGGTGACTCAGACCTACATCCCTGAGGCGGCTGAGCCCTCAGTGGACTTGGCCTTGTCAGCTCAGAGTTGTTACAAGAGCCCATTTTCTGATCCCACCAGGCATGGAAGCCCTGAGTTCAAGACACGTTTCTGAATGCATCTCCTGAGTTCCAGACGTCCTCTCACCTGTTACGAGTGGACCATTGAGGGTGATGCGGAAAGAGACCAATTCTACATTCACCCTTGATTCCTGGACCTGTGTATTCTTGCAACTAGGGACTCAGTGTCATAGAACAGGTTCACTCTGGGTGATAGCAACCAAACCTAGTGTCTTCCTTGAGCTAGGACCTTAGCTGAGTTTTGCAAATCATTCTATCATCCTATGAGATCCGCAACTTCCAGCCATTTGATATATATCAAACCAGAGGATTCCGTGATCACATACCCATCAGCACACTTCCCTGGCCAGATCACACCTGGTCTCTTAGGTGTGATGTTATGAGGCATCATATGTAAATAAGTCAGGCACTCTGTAAACCCTCAGATGGATGCTAGGATAGGTATCAACCTCAGGAAGGAGGATTCACTGCTCTTTCCAAGGTGGAAGGGGCCGAATGTAATGAACTTTCCTCAAGTAGCTGGCTGCTCAAGGACTTGGAGCCTCTCTCTGAGCTGACAGTCAGTCAGCAATGGCGGGGACCAGCACCACCTTGAAGAGAGCCCCTGTCTAGCCTCCATGCCTCCCCACGGCTACCCTGTTTGTGGGCTCATTGTGCAAGCCCCAGTGGCAGAGGACAAGGCTGGCCTCCACAGGGCGTCACGCTGTTCAGCACCTTCTCTGTGCTGGGTGGTCTCTGGCAAACATTAGCAGGAACATAATGACGGCCCACATGCTTTGTGCCCATTCCCACAGGATTGCCCACATGCTGCTTCCCCAAACCTCCTTGCCTTTCTTCTTCTTTTTCCCTTCAGGCCTGACCGACCAACCAAGCTCTTTTGTCGTACCTCCCAATAGATCCTTATGGAACAGACTTCTCCCTCTAGAGCGCACGGATGGACAGACACGCTGCTGCAAGTCCTGCCCGCTGGGAGAGGGTCCACTCGCCTTTCAGGGCTGCCCTGCTGGGGCTTTAGCGAAACCAGCAGTCTGTTTTCGGCTAACACCAACACATTGAACCAGAACTGGGATCTTTTTTCCTCCGGCAGCTCGTCACAAGAAAATGCTTGGTGTGAACTGAGGGCGAGCCATCTACACAAGGGGGGTGTGCTGTGGAGGTCTGGGGAAGAAGCCTGTGCAGCTAGCCTATTTGTGCAGCTTACTTGTGCCCCTTGACCTTTTGCCCAGTCCTAGATGTACAACTTCCATCTTGGACTGGACTCCTGTTGGTACAACAGGAGTGACACATGAATGGTACAAAACCCAGCTCATCATGAGCAGTCGATGCCTTGGTCAATTGATGCTGCGTGGCCAGGGCCCACGAGCGCGCTGGGAGCTGCTTTTCAAGTGATGAATAGTTCTCCGCTACAGAAGGCACAGCCTTGCTTCCAAAACATGTAGGATCCCATGGCACTCCACTCCTACAGGGGCTTGCCAGACTCCACACCACACCCTGATCCAGCAAGAATACCTCCGGCACCACTGAATTTGCTGTCATAACGGTCCAAGCAGCAAGGCAGCTTATATTCCAGCCTGGGTTTGCTGAAGAGCACTTCCTTGCTCTGGCTCACTGAATGATGGCAACAGGACTTCCAACTGCGGTATGTATCATGTCCCAAAGCTGAAGAGGGGCAGAGCACGGGCGCTGTCTCCTTAAGGCAGAGAGAACAAAGGGCAATAACCTGCCACCTCAGAGGGCTGTGACATGGGACACCCCAAGGCCTCTGCTGCAGTCCCGATACCCGCGTCCTTCTCTGCACCTCCCACTCAGTGGATGTGATAACCCATGAACCTCTCTTCCTGGCCCTTCCTTCCTCACTCACATGCTGAATACCCCCATATTCTAACTAAATCATGAAGACTCAACCTCATAAGTTGATTTCTTTATTCTGACTTCTCCTCCCTGTTCTTCCTACCACCCCAGACAGCCTTGTTCATGTAACTGTTCAATTCCTGCAGAAGCTTCCTCATCAAATTCCCCACTTTCAACTCCCCATTTCACTGCTAGGAAGAGCTGCTTCCTCCTCCTCCATATAATAGTTTGGGGTTCTCATCATTTGAGGTACAGCTCCATTGCTTATGTTTAGATGTTCATGCTCTGCCTCAAAATGCAGAGCATCTGAGATGCTAGTGAGGCATTCAAGGCCCTTTGCCTCATGGCTCCCAACTCCAGTCTCCAGCACTCACCCGCTTCCCCACCAGTTGCAGCTCCTCCAGACCCATGCTTTCCTTCTCACCTCCGTGTTTTCCAGAGCTTTGGAACAGCATCCACCCACACCCTCCACCTTCTATCTCCCCTGACCTCAGAGTTCCTACCATCCTGCAGACAGCACACCAACACCGTCTGCAGGAGCTCTTCCTCCGTTTGATCACTCCACCCCAAAGCTGGCTCAGGGAGTCTTCTTGTCTCCACTGCACTGAGCTGTCTTAGTGCTTGCCAGGCTTTGTGACAATGGTTTGCTACACCAGACGGAGTAAGTTACCTGAGGGTGAGAGCCGACTTCCAGTCACCTCTGTGTTCCCGCGGTCTGGCCCAGTGCCTAGAACATAACAAGCATTTAGTACTTGCTGCAGCAGTGAAATCTGCATGGTACAGAAGCAGCAAACTGGCGGCCTGCAGGCTAAATCAGGCCTGCAGACAAGTTTTATTTGGCCCACACAGACGCTGGCTAAGTCAAATAGGATTGATTCATGCTACAGGGCTGGTGAGACTGATGACATGAAATTGGCCTCTATTCTCTTCAGACTGCCTAGCCAACCAGAGCGATGTACTCAGGCAATATACCAGACCAAGGATGAGCATGACCACAGCTCCCTGAGCTATCTATTCTCTGTCCCTTAGAGACGCACCTGGAGTTTGGAGGTTTCAGCAGCCTACAGGATGCGGGGTGGTCCCCCCTCACTGCAGTGGTAGGCCTGCAAGTATACTCCCTTCACAGATGAAGAAGTTGAGATCCAGAGAGGTAGTTGACCCCAGGAGGTCACACATCTTGTTAGCGGTTATGGCAGACCTTGGGACATTCTAATTTTCACCACCCCATGCCAGTTATCACATACCCAAACTGCTGATTGCTTCCTTTGAAGCATTTCACTTCTGAAAAGATGTTCCAAGAGTTTAACTTTGCAGCTATGAGATTTGTTAGCAGCCTAAAGACAAGTTTAATTTGGTCTACATGCTTCCTGGCTGAGTCAGCCGAGTAGTGTTGATTGGTGCAGAGCTGGTAAGATTGCTGCCATCGACTTGGCCCTGGATTCATTTACTCCTTAAGACAATCCCATAAGGCGAGTACTCCCAGCCCCACTTTAAATGAGTTAGTAACTTGAGGCACAGACAGGTGAGTGAGTGCAAGACTGACTTAGCGACAGTATACACTAGTTAGGTCCTATCAGCTGTTACAATAATGACACATTTCAATTGCAGTTGACCTACGCCCTAGTCCTGGTGTACCCTTCCCACCGCACCGTCCTGGTCGCTCCCCAGGATCTGCGGTCCAGCAATGATAGCGTTAATCCGACACCTGCCACAGGAACTTGCTTGAGCCCTACTTTCAGCGCTGGTTCTGACTGGTTGATGCCTGTGCTGAAGATTTTGCATGTTTTACCGCTGAGTGCAAGGTTCGCATTTTTAATGGTATACAGCTTTAATGTCACAACAAGTGAACGTACGCTGCCAAGAGCCCAAAGAGCTCATCAGCAGAATTCAGCCCTCTACTTTGGGAAGCGGAAAATTACTAACTAGATGAAACTGGGTAACTGGAGAACCCAGCACTACATAAAACTGAGGTCCTAAGAATGTTTTCTGCCTCAGCATCTGAGGGACACCATACACTCAGCAGTGACAGCAACTCTCAGGAGCTGGAGACCAGGCAAGGGGGTGGGAGTTGCAGCAGAATCTCACAGAGGGCGGGGGTGTGTCTGGCGAGAAACTGCCCCCACTGACCTAACGTGACTCACCACCCGAGGGATGCCGTGAGGGCCGCTGCAGGGGGCGCCGCTGCAGTGGGGTATCAGCTGTCAGAAACGGGTCTCTCGAGATGGCTGTAAGCTTTCTGGGCAAAAACCTGGGGCAGGTCTCAAGAGTTCACGATCAGTGGTCCTGACCTTGCCTTGAGGGCAAGCACTTACATTTCAGTGGGGAATGGTCGGTTTCTTGCTGAATTATCTTCACCCTCAGCAAGCCGCCTCTCTCCACGGAGGGTAGATCTCCAGCTGAACTTGCATCTCAGGGTCAGGGCAGGTCACACCCCATAAGAAAGTTGGTCATGCCTGCCTTTAATTACTGTCACTTTTAACCATTTGAGAAAACAAATTGTTTTCCAAAAGTAGCTGTAACTTCTTTCTATTCCCACCAGCAATCTAGGAGGCTTCTGATTTCCCTGTTTCCTTACCAAGAGTTGGTGCTATTTGACTTTTTGACTTTAGTGGTCCTAGAAGGTGTGAAGTGGTGTCTCACTGTGGATTGGATTTGCAGTTCCCGGATGACTAAAGATGCTGAGCCTCTTTTCACGTGTTATTGACCAACTGCATCTCTTCCTGGGAGATATGTCTATGGGTTTTTTTTGTTTTTGTCTTTTATTATTGAGTTGGGACAGTTTTTACCTAGTCTAGATTCAAGACCCTTATCAGATATAAGATTTACAAGTATCTTTTACTAATTCCACAGGTTGTCATTTCACTTTCCTGATGTTGTTCTTTGAAGCATAAAATTGGTTTTGTTAAAGCCCAAATTATCAAATTGCTTTTGTTGCTTACAGTGATACATCCAAAAGGTGTTGTGGGCATCTAAAAGGAATCAGCTTCAGATCTAACTCATTTCCATTAATATCATCTGCAATATCATAAAGAAATTTTATTCCTTCTACTGGAAACAAAACAATCTTTAATTTTATTATGAAATATTTAAGATATACATAAAGGTGCCAAATAATAACATACATCTGTGTCCCTACTACCCAGCTTAAGAAATTCTGCCAATAAACTTGAAATCCCTGTGCCCCTCCCTACCTCCCATATCCAGAAGTATCCATTACTCTGAATTTGGTGTTTACTACTCACATGCATTTCTTTATACTCCTACTATGTGTGCATCAGTATTTTACCAAAATGTGGTGTTACTTTGTCTGTTTTAACTTCATATAAATGGCATCATGTAGTACACTTTCTGCAACTTGCTTTCCGCGCCCCCCTCCCCACTTCACAGTGTTGAGGTTTATCCATGTTGATACAACTAATTTAAGTGTATAAATATTGCTCTAGTTCATTAATTTTCACAGTGTCTAAATGTTCTATAAATACAATACCTATTCTATAGACGAACATCCATGTTGAAATAGCCAAGACCTAGGTGAAACTAAACACTGAACACCTCTGAGCACATAAACCAGTTCCTTTAGAACCATGGCTTTCCGTATCTTCTTCCTGCGATCCACAGTAAAAATAAATATATTTTATATCTTGACCCTAGGTACACATACGTATATTTGTATGTAGATGTTTATCAGTATATAACAGAAGTTTTGTGTAACAATGCTGTCTCCTGTTATTTCTATGTTGTTAATAACTCCTTAAATAAACAAAAGATGGTTTACAGACACTGAACCGATTTCATGACTTCTCTACCTAGGTTACTACCACAGTTTAAATAAAAGTTGCTCAAGGGTATTATCTCAGATAGTGTAACTGCTGGGTCTTGGGTATCTTAGCCAGCTTGGGCTGCTGCAACAAAACACTATACAGAGTGGGTGGCTTGAACAAAAGACACTTTTTCTCACAGTTCTGGAGGCTGCAAATCCAAGATCAGGGTGCTGGCATGGTCAGGCCTGGCTGAGAGTCCTCTTCCGGGCTTCAGACAGCTGCCGTGTACTGTCTTATTACATGTAAGGCTGAGGTCTCCCTCTCTTCTAAGAACACAGATTCATCACACCATGGGGGCTCTGTCCCCATGATCTCATATAAATTTAATTATCTGTCAAGGGTCTAACCTCCAAATGACCTCACATTGGGTAGGAGAGCTTCAACATATGCAAGGGAGGGATCTCTCTGGGTCAGTCAGTCAGACGTCGAACTCCATATATGTATAAGTCGAAAAATGATCTGTTAAAGTCTGTTTTCCAAAATAGCTGAATTACGCTCAAACAAGCTGACAAAGTGAGCTGCCACTGTCCTGCCTCCTTATTGGATTTAACTGTGATCCTAACTGCTCCTTCCTATGTGGGATGGTGTCCTGTAATATGTACGCATTTCCATAATTAGTAGTGAACCTGAACATGTTTTCTGTGTTTATTGACCATCTGTATTTCCCTATTCCATAAACTGTGAGACAGGGAATCTGTCTGCAGAAAGAGGTTCCGTGGCCATCCTGAGCTGGGGCTGAGAGGCATATGCAGGTGTGTGATTCTGATGTTTAAATCGGTGACCACTTGCCAAGAAAAAAGGCAACCAATCAAACATTACCTTCTTGGGAAAGACTTCTTCCAATTCAGTTCAGGCCAGAACAAAGTAGAATCAGTAGCAATAAGAATGAAGGAAAAATAAGGTGGAGAAAAGAGGTTTTTGTTTTTCTTAAAGTTAGAAAGTCCTAATTTGGACCACAAGAAAAAAAAATCTACTCTTGCCAAGTCAAGCTTTGTAAATCTGGATATATTATTCTGCTGTTCTCAGTCTCCCAATCTGCAAAATGAGGATATCAATCTGTACCATTTCTTAACCCCATGTGGAAATTTTGAAATACCTAGTCTTTTAAAACTTTGAAAATAAAGAGTTTGTAGACATTCAAGGTTTTATGAGTGTTAGTTATCCAATGCCTTCAAAAAACTTGTGAGATGACAAAACTGTAAAACAGCCTTTTGGAGTGAGCCATTCTCCTGTATTACTGCTTGAAAAGCGATGGCTCTGCAGAACAATGAATTAGCCCCTAAAATAACACAGCCCTGTCTTTTAATCTAAGAAAAGAAATTTTAGAAATGTTCCATTTTAAGGCATAGAAATCAAATCCCTTAGCAGTCAGATAGTCTTTCTGGGGTCTCCTGCACACTGGTTCAGGCTTTGTAAGTATCAGTCCCTCTGCCCTCTGGTCTGATGTCCCTCGTACTGCAGATGCAGATCCATCCTAAAGTCAGACTTGCCAGCTTTAGACACAAGTCCAAGTGTAAGGGCTCAACTGTCCACAACATTTCACCTTCCCGTTCTTAGAGCAATCATGGAAATGAAACAGAATGACTCCTCTGAGGTGTCAATTATCAAAACACAAAGGAAAAAACTGGTACCAGATAGTTTCCTTTGCCAAAGAACAACAAGTTAGATCAACAGAATTTACAACCAAGAGATGTTCCCCACCTGCAAGCCAGGACCTGTGAGCAGACCGACCCAGCTGCCGCCGCCTCCTCCTTTCCGAGGGTTAACTTCACTGCCAGCACTCGCTCTCATCCTTGACTCACATCCACCTACCAAATGAGATCTCAGGGCTTGGCAGAAAGGAAAGAAGTGATGAATCCTCACTACACAAAGGGATCTTTGCCTAAAGTCATCTCCACCTCGAAGGCATGCTACCCACAAAGTGGTGCAATGGCAGCTGAACTGAGCCAAGTGTCACAACCTCAGTTGAGCTACTGGATGCTCTTTCCACATCTCGATGATGCTCACGATAATCACAAGCATCTCTTTCTGAGTTCATTGTTCCTTTCAGTATTTGCCACTGCCTTCTTCTGTTCCAGGCAGATTCTCCCAGTCAAAGCTCCACTGTATAGTCCAGAAACTCCTCTAATTCTGTAAACCAGGGCTCCCAAACACAGAGTCAACGAAGTAAAGAAAATCATACCTACCAGTAACCTAGGAGAATCACTCTTTTATAGATCAGCAATATTGTTAAAACAAAACCTAAAAGAAATTCACCGTATTACTTCAGTTCCAAAACTGGAACTGAAGAGATATTTTGTAAAGATTTATGTAATTTTTCTATATTAAGATTAAAGTTATAAATAGCTGTCATCTACTGTGAAAAACATACAAATAAGGGAAGGCTCCCTAGTGGCTCAGACGGTCAAGAATCTGCCTGCAATGCAGGTGATCCACCCAGGTTCAATCCCTGGGTTGGGAAGATCCCCTGGAGGAGGAAATGGCAACTCACTCCAGTATTCTTGCCTAGAGAATCCCATGAACAGAAGAGTCTGGCAGGCTACAGTCCACAGGGTCACAAAGAGTTGGATACAACTGAGCGACTAACACTTTTACTTTCAAGAGAAGGCAAGGCCAAAAGCTAGCATAAGATAGAAAGAGGAAGTCAGAATGAGATTAATTACTAGAGAGTTGGTGATGGACAAGGAGGCCTGGTGTGCTGCTATTCATGGGGTCGCAAAGAGTCGGACACGACTGAGCAACTGATCTGATCTGACTGATTATTTTACTTACTCATGCCTTGTCTATTCAAAAGCAGCTTCCAGGGCAAAAGGGTTCAGAAGCAAGACTCTAAGTAAAAAAATTTCCTCCAGAGCCCAAGAAAAGAAGTTTCTCATAGGTACTAACATGTCTAGGTCTCAGACACAAGGTAGTATAAAAGAACCATTTTCAAAAACTAAAAACATTTCCTGATAACAGATCTCTTTCCAGTGCAAGTAGAAGAAAAATTCGATGAAGAGATCCAGGAGTGAGTATTTAGCTCTCTCTGGTTCCTCATTCTCCTTGATGCGGAGTTACAAAAGTAATAAAATGCTAATGCAGTAGTTCCTATCGTTTTGATAACCAAATTAAAAACCTGAAAATAGAACCAGATCAGGAGGAAAATTCTTTAGGCTACATCCTACATTTGCTACAACCATGAGCAAAGTGCACGCAGCCACGGCATCTTACCCTGGCATGTTGAACTCTGGGAAGTAACTGTCAGCTGACTTTTGTTCCCAGGAGCAAAGGGGTCAAGCACTAGGGAGCCTTTAGTTGACTTTGAAATCTCACTGGTTCAAACTGGAACGGGAAGTGGGGGCTACAGGAAAGCTAGTACAGAACTATTTTTATCTAGATCTAATACACCAAAGGCCACTTGCAAAACATTCTAGGAGTAGGATACAGCTGTTGCTTGGAAAAAAATCAGGCAACTTAAACAATAAGATCTGATAACAAAATATAATTCACTCTCATATCCAAAAGCTAACTTGGGAGCTGCTCCAGGTACCATCTAATAAACTGAAGCAGACAGGAAAAAAAAAATCCTCAGAAATTATCTTTGTTTAAATACACTCTATTTTATTTTGTCTTAAAATAGTTTAACCTTTATGCTACAGACTTATTTCAAAAAACAGAAAATCTTATCTTGCACCAAAAAATATATATATAACACTCTGTTTTATTTTTTTCTCCAAAGACCATTAAATACTAAATGAAAACAAAAACTAAATAATGAACGTAAAGAAGAACCAAATTCTATTTTAAAAACTAGAGTTGCACATTTTAAAACATTAATTCTAAGCAATGATTTGTCGTCACTGCATCAAGTCCACGCTCCAGCAACAGCAGATCTGTTAACCACCAAGTGCATTGGTTCCTAGCCATACAATGGCTAACATTTCATTTTCACGGTAAGAGGAGCAAAAGGCTTTAAAGACCTTTGTACTCTTTAAAAAACAAAACAACAACAAAAAGTTATTTCCTAGTTATCCAGTGATTTTTTTTTTTAAGATCACTATCCTTTAAAACTTGTTAAAAGAATAAGAAGTACGTAGTGTTTTAAATAAAATGAAAAATACAATAGCATTGGACTAAAATACATGATTATTTTAAACAAACAGTGCACAATCTGAGGAAGTTTGGTTAGGGCGCAATCATTTTTATATATACATGGAAGTTGCATCATACACATACTGAAAAACAGGGATTGGGGGGAGCTCTTTGCCTTTAAAAAAAAAAAAACTTTAAACTAAAAGACAAAATTGTGCCCCCAGCTTTTTCAAGAACCTTGTGACACAGTATATATAAAAAGCAGGCAACAAATTTGTTTTTAAATTACCTATGGTGCTAATTTGCTAAAAGTAACAACGAACAACTGACTAAATTAGCAAATTAGATGGTTCATATTCACAACTGGTAAAATGAAAGCAGAGTTTATGGGATGATCAGTTGCTATGAATAATGGAGTCCATTCAGTTTGGCCCCTTCCATCAAAATGAAGCAAGCAGCAATTACATCTCGCAGGGCAATATGCAACAGCTAAGTTACCATTCTGTGGTTTCAAATTAAAGGAAGGGGGGCACTTAGCCATGTTCATGCCATAAACCAATCTGTGACCAAAGTGTACCATTTTAGCAGAGATATTACTCTTGAAGAGACTGTGAAGTATAAAGTGTTTATGTTACCAAATGCAAAACTGGTTAGAAAAGATCCCCTTTAAAGAAATTTTAAATGTCAGAATATTTACCACAGAATTTTATCATTAATAGCTTGCCAGAAACCACATCCCTACTCCCCTGGACCTAGCAATGAAAGAAGAGTTGAAACACAGTCTCTATAGTTAGTTAGAAGGTGGAAAAGTCTCAAACTAGTAGGGAGAAAAGCTGACTATTTCCACCATCCCTTCCCCTCCCTGCTTTCTGCATCTTAATTTTTGTTCTGGTGCACTAAGCCAGGTAGTCAGGGTGCTGGAAAAGGGACAGGGAAGGGCAAACTTTAACCCAATACAATAGCAAAAAGCCATAAAAGAGCTTGGTTAAAACTCCACTTTCTGTTCCCAACCCACAGTGCATACAACACACTGAAAGAATTCTCAATAAAGCATGACTGTGAGGGACTAAAGAAAATATGTCCTGGGAAATCACCTGCTCTATGGAAGTGAACAAAACATACTGCTAACGTAAGAACAGGTAATCCAAAAATGTCCTTTAAAACGGGGCTCTGGGGAATTCCCTGGCAGTCCAGTGGTTAGGACTCTGCGCTTTCACTGCTGAGGGTGTGGGTTTGATCCCTGGTTGGGGAACTAAGATCCCACAAGCCACCAGGTGTGGCAAAAAATTAAATTAAAAATGAAATAAAATGGGGCTCTGCCCTGATACTGGTGGAAAAATAAGCTGCAAAAACTTCAAGTCATATAACTCACTCTATCCTTTTCCCAATGATATTCCTGGAAAATACAGACCAGAAATTGTACATTTCTGCTTTGTCTAGCATTTTAATTCAAGTCAAAAACAATGTGTAACAGTAAAATTCAATAAATTAATCCTAAAGTAAAATGTGAAGGTCCAAGGATATACCAGTGGTGAATCTGCAGAAGGTCCTATTTTGCTCTGGCCTCTGGGTCTTTGGTTTTTGCCTAGAATTGTGGCCATGTATGAGGGGCTAAAACTGGAGGTTCATGATCTCTTCAAAAGCCTGATCTATTAAAAGAAGATAATAGGAAAATTAAAAGTTGATGAACAACAGAGGCCAGATCAAATGAGATGTTATCAGAAGAGAAGACATGCTTAAATATACTCCCACAGAAGGATACACAGACGAACTCAAACAGCAGGAAGAAGGGTGAAGGAATAAACGAGTCTTGACAAAATATAGAAGAAAAGGCCAGGCAGGTGGAGCCAGGCAGACTCTGACTCGTGTGCATGCGGGGGCTGTCTTGCTCAACACAGCAGCCCCACAGCACCACCCCACACAGTGCCTCACGCAGAACAGGCACTTGATAAACGCGTGTCCGCTGAATGGAAACTGAACACGGTCGCCCTCCTGCTCTCACGGTGAGGAAGAGCCACCGAGACGCTCGGGAAGGGAGGCCAAGGGCTATAGCCACACTGTATGGTGAAAATGGAAACCAAAAAGAAAAAGCAAAGAAAAACTGTGGAAAAACACAAAGTGAGGTCTTCTACGCCAATATTACTTCACTGTTCCCTGTGCACAGTATATAGTGTTCTAACTCTAGGTATTGCTTGTAAAATAATTCACTAGTAACTACAACGTTATAGGAAAAAAAGGTAGTAACTAATGCCATGAAACTCCAACACTGGCATTTCCTGAATTCCCTGAAGCTCCTACTACCCCTTATAATTCCTGTTAGGTACTGCAAAATCTACAGTGCCTTAATGTGCTTTGTATCTGATTTTTATGATACATTTTGATCTTTCCACTTTTAAAAGGTAGAGGAGAAAAATACCCAAATACAGCATCAGGTCAACTTTAGCTCAAGCATTGAACAATTGTTATGCATCCTTTTTGGAGAGACTAACTATGGAAAAAGGCATTGTCCTCTCAGATTTACAAGTGCCCGCAGCCTTAGAAGTCACACAACTTTCATATTACTAGCTATATACTTAGGCATAGTCTACCTAAGTAATAGGTTCTGTTTCTCCCATTGAACAAACCAGGGAGGGGGGAAGGGATCTCTCAATACTCTCTTCAGATGCTCAAACCTCATGGTGGGTATCTATCTGAAATGCCTCCGCCCTACAAGGAGGTTATGAATTATTGCAACAAGGAGATCAACTAAGTCACCTAAGCAGTACTTATAAACACAAAGGGCATGTTAATTATTTGGGTTGTGGGAAGTCAGCCAGGAGCAAAGTTAGGAGAGAAGGCAGAAGACTTAAGCTAAAAGAAAAAGTTAACTTCTGTCTTCTGTTTTTGAGGACAGGTTTTCAATGCACATGCCCTACTAGGTGCCAATAAGGACCTGACTAATATGTGTGCAAATGCCCTAAGACAGGAGTGCCAATGGGTGGGCTGACAGTGGTCAAGTCTACATATTAATTTTATTACACAGAAAAATAAATACAAGACTCAAAAACTGAAATCCATTTTACCTGGTAATTAAAATACCATTCTAAAAGGAGGGCAGAGTTTCCTAAGACTGAAAGTCACCAAGTAAAATGAAGCTGTCTAATAAACATCATCATTCTCATATTCCTACTGAGGGAAACAAGAAAAGAAGTTCTTTTCTCTGTGATAAGTTATTTTCCTAAGTGACTTCTTTTAATTTAAAAAAAAAAGGAGGGGGAAGGAGAGCAATTTTCCATGAGTTTTTGATTATACAAATGCCACAAACAGCTTCTGAGGCTGAAGCTATGACAATGAACTTCCATGTCACAAAGAGGAGGAGGAGGAAGTACAGGGGAACAGTGCAGAGGACACACAGTGACACTGTATCACAGCAGGTATTTGCGTCTGCTGTCCTCATCCAACGTGAGGTCAACAACTTCTGCAGGTGAAGCCCAAGTCTGCTGAGGAGCCACAGCAGTCCATGACTGTGTTTGCCGGGCGCTAACATACTGTGTGCTGGAGCCATGCTTCCATGAAGAAACACTCTGAATCACACCTCCTCGAGGATGGACACACCTGCAATTGAGATGAAGAGCAAAAGCATGATTAACCCTACCAGAGGGAACAACAGAAGGCAACACGGCTTCAGTTGCGTTAATACTTTTCCTAAGATAAGCCTACTACACAAGCTCATAAAACCCACAACCAATATCCTTCCCCCTTTCCTCCTTCCCTATATGTCTGTCTGTCTGTCAGTCTCCCTGCCTCTCTCAGTGTAGCCTCAGTTCAGTTCAGTCGCTCAGTCGTGTCCGACTCTTTGAGACCCCATGAATCGCAGCACACCAGGCCTCCCTCTCCATCACCAACTCCCGGAGTTCACTCACTCTCACGCCCATCGAGTCAGTGATGCCATCCAGCCATCTCATCCTCGGTCGTCCCCTTCTCCTCCTGCCCCCAATCCCTCCCAGCATCAGAGTCTTTTCCAATGAGTCAACTCTTCGCGTGAGGTGGCCAAAGTACTGGAGTTTCAGCTTCAGCATCAGTCCTTCCAACTAAGAAATGCCAGAAGCCTTGTCTCAGCCACAAGCTCCTGAGTCATGCCTACATCTACTACTGATAATGGACAAGATGTTGTTTCTCTGAATTCATTTAAGTCTCTGGAATCTTCAGGGTAGGGCAGCATATAAATCCCAAGCAAAATTAAGATGCCCTATTAGTCTGAGCAAATGCAACAATAAGAAATATAGGTGAAATCTGTTCTTAAAATAAGTTCCGTGCCGTATTTGTTAATACTACTTTCAAAAACAGTTAACATCTAGGTTGTTTCCATGTCCTGGCTATTATAAACAGTGCTGCAATGAACATTGGGGTACATGTGTCTCTTTCGATTCTGGTTTCCTCGGTGTGTATGCCCAGCAGTGGGATTGCTGGGTCATAAGGCAGATCTATTTGCAGTTTTTTAAGGAATCTCCACACTGTTCTCCATAGTGGCTGTACTAGTTTGCATTCCCACCAACAGTGTAAGAGGGTTCCCTTTTCTCCACACCCTCTCCAGCATTTATTGCTTGTAGACTTTTGGATCGCAGCCATTCTGACTGGTGTGAAATGGTACCTCATTGTGGTCTTGATTTGCATTTCCCTGATAATGAGTGATGTTGAGCATCTTTTCATGTGTTTGTTAGCCATCCGTATGTCTTCTTTGGAGAAATGTCTGTTTAGTTCTTTGGCCCATTTTTTGATTGGGTCNTCATGTCAATGTATGGCAAAACCAAGACGGTATTGTAAAATAAAATAAAGTAAAAATAAAATAAAATAAAATGAAACAGTTAATAGTAATACCCCTCTCACAGATTAGATTTTTAAATGTCTGTATAAGTACTAGGTCATGAGTTAAAGAGGATTCCCTGGTGGCTCAGTGGTCAATCTGCCTGCCAATGCAGGAGACGTGGGTTTGACCCCAGAGTTGGGAAGATCCCCTGGAAAAGGAAACGGCAACCCACTCCTGCATTCTTGCCTGGGAAGCCCCAGAGACAGAGGAGCCCGGCAGGCTACAGCCCATGGGATCACAAAGAGTTAGATACAACTCAGCGACTAAACAACAATAACATGAATTAAAGATCAATTTTCCCACCTTGAAGGTGACAACAGAAAAGTCTGGCTAGTTCATCACAAACACTTATGTTTTAGTTCAGTGAAAATAACGAGGCTGAAGTACTTAGCTTAGATTCTCTAAAAGTGTTCTATAAGAGCGTCAGCACTGTCAAGCTGACATATCTTGAAGTTCACTGACTGAGGGAGAATTGTTTCAGAAGTACCTCCAGACTGAATTGCACATTCCAGTCAAATGATAGAACCATGAACCTCTAGGATGAGCCACAGAGTTAAGTTTTGATGCAAACGAGAGGAAGGCAAGCAGCACAAGTTATCACTGCTCCTTATGCCGTCCCATCTCAATTCTAAGACCCGTCACTACGCAACACCCGTGAGAAGGGGCAAGTGGCATGATTCTAATCACACAAACTACTACAGCGGATAGCAAGCAGCTGTTCTGACAACCTGTACACAATGAGTGATGCTTAGTCACTTCACAACTCTAATTTCTATTCCAAGCCACCTGCACCTCCAGGTTCAAAAGAAACATCAGAGTAACAACTGACAAAGTTTATTATAAGGAATTCATGGCGGCTGAGAGGTTCCAAGGTCTGCAGTCAGTAAGCTGGAGGCCCAGGAGAGCCAATGGTGTAGTTTCATCTGAGTCTGAAGGCTGAGAAGCAGGAGAATTGATGGTGTTTCAGCTTGAATTTGGCCTTCTCAGGTGGCTCCGTGGTGAAGAATGTGCCTGCCAATGTAGGCCACACGGGAGATGTGGGTTCGATCTCTGGTTGGGTTAAGACCCCTTGGTCAAGGAAATAGCAACCCATTCCAGTATTCTTGCCGGGAGAATCCCACGGACACAGGAGACTGGTGAGCCATAGTTCACAAGGTCGCAAAGAGCTAGACATCACTGAGAGGCTGAGGACACTTGCACAGACAAAGTTTAGCTACAAAACTGCCCCTGAGGATCCTTAAGATCAGGGAAGGAAGCCCAGCTCCTACAAAGTCCAGCCTGAAAAGGACTCCCTTCCCAAGAGAGGTGCCAAAAAACAGATCCCTTGGGGCCAAGTAGGGGTAGAATATGGACTTGTTATAGTTATCAGAGGGCCATCATCTTTCCAGAAATGAGTCAAGCAGCTACTAACCCAGAGGCCACCATATTTTCAAAGAGTAGCTAGTGAAAAGCATTAAAATAAAACACAAAAAAACCCAGTCTGATCCAAATCTGCCCACTCTTTAAATACATAGAGATTAAATGATCAAGTAGTCATGGAACAAAGTCAGTCAAAGAAGTCCATTCAACATTTTCAAGAAATGGTTCTGATGACTGATGACAACAGAATACCAAAATTATTAAGTAGTTTCTCCACATTTGACACACCCAACAGACCCATGAAGTAGATGTGGAAGCTATTATCCATACTCTCACAGGGAAACTGAGGATTAAAGAGATTACATGACTTGTTCAGGGTCACACTGTTTGAAAGTGTAGTCAAGAGAACTTCAGGCCAAGTCTGATTTCTGGTCCAATGTTTTCCACAACATAATGTTGCCACTTAACAAAGGTGTGTATTAAACTGGGTAAGGCAAAATACAAAAGAGTCAGCAGGGTGCAAAGACAAGCCCAGACTAACAATTAAAATATATAAAGTTCTTCAACAGTTCAAATGCTCATTTATACAAGCAGTAATTGAAGTAAAAGCTGGTTGGAAACTTAGAAAAATCAGGGAATGAAGAGCTACCAAAAAAAGTCAATGTAATCTCTGACAGAACTGCAAGAAATAATTCTGAAATAAAAGCAGTATTCATTCCCAACTTTGCACTGCTCCTAAAATAATCACACAATGAAACATCAGGACATCAAGGAGTGGCTTTAAAAAGGACCTAATCCAATCTTTCCATTTTACAGAAGAGAAAACCAAGACCAAAAGACAACTTCCCAGGGTCTTAAGAAAATAAACCATGGAACCAGAACAAAATTAGGTCTCCTCTGGGGAGTTTATTTCCAACTAAATAACCATGTCTTTCCCAGACTGCACCTGAAGTATTATACACTATGTTTTATTGTAAGAAGACTGCTTAGCCCCTAGGAATGATGTAATAAAAAGCAAAACAGATTCTAGAAAGGGTCTAGAGTAGGAGAGTGAGAGGTTTAGAGAGGATATTTATTAATGAGGAAAGGTAGAAGGAGACATAATAAGGAGATAAGGCATTTCTTCAGCTATATAAATTAAACTGCTTCTGTAGTTATGTCATAAATAGCTCCAGTTACTGGAAAACAAATTGGGCTACTTTAAGCAAAAAAGAAAATTTACTAGAAGTCACCTTTACTTGAGCACCTCAAAGAACCATCACTTCATGGCAAACAGAAGGGAAAAAAGTGGAAGCAGTGACAGATGTTATTTTCTTTGGCTCCAAAATCACGGCGGACAGTGACTGCGGCCATGGAATTAAAAGACAATTGGTTCTTGGAAGGAAAGCAATGACAAACCTAGATAGCGTATTAAAAAGTAGAGACATCAGTGTGCTCACCACGGTGTGTCTAGTCAAAGCTATGATTTCTCCAGTAGTCATGAATGGATGTGAAGAGTTGAACCAGAAAGAAGCCTGAGCACTGAAGAACTGATGCTTCCAAATCACGGTGCTGGTGAAGTCTCAATCAAACAAGTCAATCCTAAAGGAAATCAACCCTGAATTCATTGGAAGGGCTGAAGCTGAAGCTCCAACACTTTGGTCATCGGATGTGAAGAGCCAACTCATTGGAAAAGACCCTGATGCTGGGAAAGATTAAGGCAAAAGGAAAAGAGGGTGGCAAAAAGAAAAGAGGATGTGATAGTTGGGTAGCATCACTGACTCAATGGACTGAATCTGAGCAAACTCTGGGAGGCAGTGAAGGACAGGGGAGACTGCTGTGCTGTAGTCCATGGGGTCACGAACAGCTGGAAACAACTCAGGGACTGAACATTAACAACAACCAATCCTCTAACTCTGCTTCTGTTCAAAATTTTAAGAGATTCTCCAGAGATTCTCTGGAGAATGTGATGGTCCTTTCTTTGGTCAAAAACTTTTCTGTCTCCTATTAACTGCAACTGAAGGGCAGCTGCCAAAGAAGGGAGAATCACCATGGAAGGCAGCTCCTCTATGTACACAATCTTGAGAGCACAGTTAAGAACCAACAATCGTTTTCTAGAAGGCAAGTTTTGAATGGTCATTATTACACAAAACAGAATAATCTGCCTTTTAAACATTTAAGTAATTGCTGAAGCATCTGTCAGGAATGTTGCTAAGATTCTGAATATAGGCAAACTGTCCTGTTAGAAGTCAGGACAGTAGTTATGGGGACAAGGCAGGGGACAGGGGAAGGCATAACTAAGAAGTGGCACGGGGGGACTCCTGCTTTTTGCTCTGACTGCTGGTGACTTGGGTATGGGTACCCAAAAGCCAGAAGGCACACTTATAGCTTTTCTCTGAGTGTTGCAACCCAACAAAACATTCAAAACAATTTTTATGATTTAAGACCTCAACCACCTTAAATAAAATGGTAGCTAGGAGATGGATAAAAGACTTTTAACACATTTTTTTAAGTACAGGGGGGAAAAAGTCAAGCTCCATTTTATAAAATGGTACATTACTGAATAACTTAGATTAAAAAGGGGAAAGAAATTCAGGAAGAAATGGGACTGCAACAACTGTTATTAACCCCACAGAGACACCCTATACAGGAGGCTCATGTGAGGGACCTCCCTCGTGGTCCAGAGGTTTGGGACTCCACCCTCCAAATGCAGGGGGCCCAGGTCTGATCCCTGGTCAGGGAACTAGATCCTGCATGCAGGAACTAAGATCTGGTGCAGCCAAATAAATAAATAATAAAAATACATTTTTTAAAAAAGAAGGATGTGAGAAGCTCAAAATTTTGGAAGGTTAACTAACATAAAAAAGTTCCATGTATTAGCACATATCCTTTCTCTATTATGAAAGATATGGGGTGGGAATATACTCATCTGTCTTATAATCGGTCCAATCAGATTCTAGTGCAGACACAAGCTTTTCCCTCACAGAGCATTTAATCTGCATATGACTGGCAACAGGTCTACAAAATGAGTCACATCTTGAGTCTTATAGCCAAGAAAAACTGCTTAGGCCTCACTTCCACTTCCCCCCCCAATCCACTATCTATAAACAATAAGTTTTGATATAATAATTTCCTGCTCTTCATACACTAAAACCAATAAAGGACAGACTTTGGAGTAGAAAGAAAGAAAAACACAGAAAGAGGGCAGGCTCTGATGATGATCAGCTGTTGTTACAGTTAACTTACTATTCTAAGAAAACAACATTAAAAATTAATCATTTTTCGCTCTCATTTACGGATCCTGAAGGTGACCTCTTAGATAACATTCCTACTTATTTTTCTGAACTGAAGGTGGAATGAATCCTTGTAGCTTCAGGGAAATACTCACCCACCCCCCTTGCTTTTTTAGGGTTAATGTTAGCAAGTGGTTCTAGGATACAATCAGTCTTAAATGCAAAAGCCTTCCCATACTAATTCTTCGGCTGACGGGTCAATCAACGTTAACCAATGACCACAAGACCATGTTTGTGAAAGGAGATAAGAGTCTGATTTTTCATAAAAGCTTCAGAGAACAAGTACTGAGAGAACTGTTCCAACACAGTTCCATAACATAAAGACCCGTGCTACATGCATTTATCTTCCTAGGAGAATTACCAATGAGGCTGGTAGAAGGAAAAAGGACAAAGGATAAAGAAAAATACTGGCAAGAGGGTCATAACTTAAAACCTATGGCAAAAGTAAGTGGGTGCAGAAGAACCAGAGATTTTAGAGAAGTTCCCACCTCACTAGCCAACAGCATCTTATAAAACTGGACTGTCCAAAAGTAACACCTAGAAATGACATGTAGACAATGACAAGAGTTCATCACAGCAATCCAAGGCAGCCATAAAAGATGCATTCAGGTTAAGAAAGCATGCTTTCTAGCCTATAACTATAAGAAACACGTAAGCTCAAGGAATATGACAAAATCTAAAATAAAAGAGTAGGGAAAGACGTTAGCATGCAAGAAAAGAAAAATGACTGTTTATTGGAAAGAAAAAAAAAAAAA
>SJYS01022399.1:519139-536806 GCA_006410695.1 Philantomba maxwellii | reverse complement strand
TTTTTTTTTTTTTTAAAGCTCTCAGAAAGCCCACAAGGTAGAATACCAAAACGAAAAACAAGAAAAGCTCAACTAAATCCAAACAAAACATCTATGCATGCAAAAAATCAAATTAGAACACAAAGATGTGGATCAAAACCTAAAACCTTCCTCCAAGCGATAACCCTGCCAGAAGCCCATCAATACTTCATAACTGCAACCCTAGACCTGTAAAAGAAACAAATTCCAGATGAGATACAGCCAGCTAAAGGGGCAATTTCGAAGCAACCAATAAGAAAGCCTCTCACCCTCCCCCCCATCCCCCAACCTGCTTTTCAGCTTTTTAACCTCAGTGTTTGAAATACTATCAGGCTTCTTCTAAATAAAACTGCTGGAAAATTTTTGAGAAAGGCAAAACAGTCAGTGAGATTCTACTCATTCCTAGACCAAGGACCAAAATAAGAGATCCCCTGATAATGATAAGAGTCCATTCAAAGTACTCCAGCAGAATTTGTCAACTCAACCCACACTGAGATTTTAAGATAAAGCTGTTACTGCTAAGATATAATTTCCCCAGGATTCAAACTAAAAGATCAGAATTTAAAAAACAAAAACACATCTTTTTTTTTGGTAAGCCTGGTAAGAACCTGGTAAGAAAAAGTCCTCAAACGTAATGTTATAGCATGTTATTTAAAATGTACCTAAATTCATTTGGCTTAGTTAAGACTGAAATATGTTTGTTCATAGAGTAAAATGACAATCTGAATAAAAGACTGTAACAAGTTCAGAGAAGGGTCTACTAAAGATAATCTTTGAGTGTGTGTGTGTGTGTGTGTGTGTGTACTGAAGGTGAGAGGAACTTAGAATTTAAATCTACAAGTTTTAACAGAAATAATATAATTTCAACTACAGATAACAAAAATATTGGTAGGAAAATAAGCTGAAGATTTCATTACAAAAGGAAAGTTAAACAAAGAATCTGAAAAGAAGGGTGTGCATGCTCAGTCCCTTCAATTGTGTCTGACTCTGCGACCCTATGGACTGTAGCCCACCAGACTCCAGGATTCTCCAGGCAAGAAATACTGGAGTGGGTTGCCATGCCCTCCTCCATGGGACGTTCCTGACCCAGGGATTGAACCTGTGTCTCCTCCACTGCAGGCAGAGTCTTTACCGCTGAGTCACTGGGGAAATTCCTGAAACGAAGAGTAGCATTTGTAACATTTCTAGGCACAAAGAAACAGTAAAGAAGGGAGAACTGGTGGGAGTTAACAGAGAATTGGACCAAGTGATACATCTCAGAATGAGCAAGAGCTTAAATAGACAACACAGGTCACGACCTAGACTTTCCTACTTAAGTAGGAACACATGAGTAACAGTGAATTAAAATTTGAAAAGTCAAGAGGAAGTTGGTAACTGGATAATGTGCTCCTGGCACAACATAAGATAATTAACCTACATCAATCTATTGGTCAATAGGCAGAGTAAGTTTTATAGTACAGAGTCGAAATGGAAAATATTATCATATTCTAGAAAGATCTTGACATGGGGCTTAAAGTCTAATAATGTCTTTCATATTTATACAGTGCTGAAATAAAATAATGACAAATGTATGCTAAAGGAAGAAATCTGGAGTTCTATCGTCTTCATCTGATGAATGAGTCAGCTGGAAGGAAATACGTGAGAAAATGAAGGAGAACATAATGGGAAAAAGTTTTTTATTAAGGAAGAGAAGAAAGTATGAGGTAACGGAAAGGTTAAAGAATAAAAGTTCTTTCCCACCAGAATAGGGGGAAATAACCATTTAGAAAGACAAGCAAAAAAGCAGCAGCTATGCAGACATTTATGCCCTTGTATTTAGGGCATAAATACAAGATAGAAGGTAAAGTATTCTGATGGAGAATTAGCTACTTACGGGGAGATGGCTTGATAAATTACAACTAAACTCTATACCCTTAAAGCCCCAATTGTTTAACTAAAAAATCCTTCCAGAAAGTAAAATCAGTTCTCATTAGAAAAAAGATTCCTCAATTTATGTGCATGTGTATTTTGCCCCCGCTTCTCCATTCCTAAATGCACCTTTTAAATAAGTCAACAGAAGAAATGAGTGCTGGTGAATGTTTTATTATCTTGCTAACCAAAGATCAAAATCAGATCTAAAAATAAGGCAAGATACTATCTTGTATACCTACTTGAGGTAATCACAAAACCATAACTCTTGTGGCACAGGAGAAAAATTGTTCACTACAGAGAATACAGATTTTTCCAAAGACAAGATTTTGTTTTGTATGTGTGTGTTAAATGTTTCTCAGGTATATCTCTGACAGGGCTGCAACTAATTCTTAGGAGCATATCTTAAAGGAAGAGTCGGTAAATTTTTTCTGCAAAGAGCTAGACAATAAATATCTTTGGCTCTGTGGACCCTAAGGTGTCTGAAGAAACTTGGCAATTCTGCCACTGGAGTGTAAAATAGACAATATGTAAGTAAATAAGCATGGTCTGTTCAAACAAAACTTTATTTATGGATAAATATTTGAATTTCATTTAATTTTTTCATATCAAAACATGTCTTGATTTTTTCCCCCAACCATTTGAAACATAAGAAACAATTCTCAGCTTGAGGTCCATATAAAAAGATGCAGCAGGCCAGATTAGGCCCATGGGCTACAGTTTGCTCACTCTTATCTTAAAGAATGACAAACTTCACAAAATTATTTTTATACTACTGCACACTAATTCAGTGTCCTACGGCTTTTTTAATTCCTAAGAAACAAGATACCCTAAATCACATGAACATCACCAGAAATATACTGTTAAGAACTGACTAAAGTAACTTGTAACTTTTCATGGAAGATAAGGAGAGGTGCTCTAAGAAGAGGTGTGATGTCAAATGGAGATTTTCCAATTATTTGTTCCCAATATATTTCAAGATAAACTGAAAGGCAAGAAAATATGGGTGAGAAGGGGGGGAAGTATGGTGATACTTCTGCCGTAACAGAAAAATCTGTTAAGCCATCTAGCCATTTGCTAAAAATAAGAGAAAAACATTAGTTCTGGTTCACATACATGTGTGGCCAAGATGTTTCTGATATAAGACAATCTGCAATACATTCTGAAGCCCATCAAGTGTTTATAATCAAAATGTATTTCTTAAACTACAGGAAGCTGAGAAATAGCTCCCAACATTCACGCCAGTCATGCCATGGCATGCCGTACCATTTTCTTCTCTCCAATTAATTTCCTACCTTGCATGTTCCTGAACCCCCACAATCTCCACTTCACTATCTGAAGAGGCAATATTAATTTCTTCATTGAGTGGTGCATTGCCAGCAGATGTTTTCTCACTTGCTAGGAATCCTGGATCCAAATGACCTGAGAGAGAAAAGGGAGAAAAAACTAAGCACTGTATTTTGATTCTTTAAGAGCAGCAGAAACATCACACTGATGGATTTCTCCTCTCAGTTTAATCACTGAAACAGAGTGTCCTTATAAAAGCTTGCCTCCGTGATACTGTTACCTATGTAAAAAAAACTAAACAACACATACTGATTGTTAAAAGAATGTTCAAACAACACTGACGTACATAAGAGTAAGAACTCCAGTTCTCTTGCTTTCTACTGCCATTCCTTAGAAGAAAAAATTCTCGAGTATTCTGACAAGTTTGTGTATATAAATGTAGGTATGTATAAACTGCAATAATACTCTATTTTGTGATGCTTTTTGCATTAAATTCTACTCTGCTTTTAAATGACCTGTGGGTAGGTTTGTCTCCACTCAGGTCAAAGAGGTTCTCTACTGCTTATCATTTTAATATAACAAAATTCTAAACCAGACAGGCTCAAAGGCACAAATGGAGTAAATAAAAGAATTATTAATATCATAGTTACATTGGGAAACCTTACAAAAGATTTAATAATTTTCTCTCAATTTTGAACAATTCTAACAATTTTCTCTCCAGGAATCCAGATTTGACAAAATCAAACCCAAGCGTATTCCCTGGCAGTCCAGTGGTTAAGACTGCACTATCACTGACGATGGTGCAGGTTTGATCGCTGGTTGGGGGGTGGGGGATTGGACCCAGAACAGCATCTAAAAGGGAAGACTAGAAGCGAATAGTAACTTTTGCCCTGAGAAACTGAAATATATAACCTGTATGTTGTTGACATTCCTCATTAGACAGAAAGCACCACACAATGCTTCACTCTGGAAAGCACTGGAGCCTATAAGGACTTTCTTACAAAGATCTTCACAAAGCATCTATTCCATGGTGCAATAAAATGCATTTTCCAACACTAAACATGAGTTTAATAGAACTGACTCTCAATACAGGTTAATGGCATAGCACCAAAGTACACAGCTGTTTAAACAATTCTAAAAAGAGTTAAAATTCAGAGGGATTCCTCGGCGCTCCTCTGGTTAGACAGGACTTCGCGCTTCCAATGCAGGGGTTACAGGTTCAATACCTAGTTGGGAGAACTAAGATCCTGCATGTCACAGCCAAAAAAAAAAAAGAGAGAGTTAAAAACCTATTTATTCAGTTCTTGAATGTTCTGACTTAGAAGGATGAATTTCAGAATGTCTAAGAGTAAACATGGAATAAACAGAGTTGCAACAGGTGTAAATTTTCATTTACTCTTTAAAGATGTATTTTTATTTAAATATATTGTCATCTGATACAAAATTATTTCTCCCTATTAAAAAAAAATCCAACAACTGTTGTTATTCAGTCACTAGGTCGTGTCTGACTCTTTGAGATCCCATGGACTGCAGCCCACCAGGCTCCTTTGTCCTTCACTATCTCCCAGAGTTTGCTCAAATTCATGTCCATTGGGTTGATGATGCTATCTAACCATCTCATCCGCTGCTGCCCTCTTCTCCTTCTGCTTTCAATCTTTCCAACAATCAGGGTCTTTTCCAGTGAGCTCCTCTGCGCATCAGATGGCCAAAGAACTGGAGCGTCAGCATCAGTCCTTCCAATGAATATTCAGAGTTAATTTCCTTTAGGACTGACTCAACTCCTTGCAGTTCAAGGGACTCTCAAGTCTTCTCCAGCACCGTATTTCGAAAGCATCAATTCTCTGGTGCTCAGCCTTCTTTATGGTCCAACTCTCACATCCATACCTGACTACTGGAAAAACCATAGGTTTGACTAGACAGATCTTTGTTGGCAAAGTAATGTCTCTGCTTTTTAACATGCTGTCTAGGTTTGTCATAGTTTCCTTCCAAGGAGCAAGTAGCTTTAAACTTCACAGCTGCAGTCACTGAATAGTGACTTTGAAGCCCAAGAAAATGAAATCTGTCACTACGCCCACTTTTTCCCTTTCTATTTGCCATGAAGTGATGGGACTGGATGCCATGATCTTAGCCTTTTTTTTCATGTTGAGTTTTTGGCTAGTTTTTCCACTCTTCTCTTTCACCCTCATCAAGAGGATCTTTAGGTCAACTAAGCCAATATAAATAAGATTTTATATATACAACTCTCTCTTCCCTTCTCACCTTACTTGTATCTATGCTTCAAGGTCAAGACAAACCTTGTACTTTCATACTCCTGCAAACTTGTAGTGTAATGCTTTTTGAAAATTTTGGACAGTCCCACAAGCATAAACGACTTATAATTTATATACCCTCTGACCCTATAATCTCACCTCTGATAATTTAGCCTTACAGAAAACACTTTAAATAAGCACAGCCATGATATCAAATGATACTCACCAGACTGCTATGTAGAAACTTGAGGAAAATATATGTATAACACACAGTTACATATAACACTAACAATATGTATGTGCTGGTTAAAAGCTATGAAAGTAAATGATTGTGGGTCTTTTTTTCAATTCTTTAATATTATTTTTTTACCTTTTTTTTCTTCAATTGAAACTGACGGATATATGAGAAAACAGAAGATTAAAGTCTTCTAGATACAACCAGTGACTGAAACTGTATTACAGTCTGCATAGGCTTGTTAGAGGGCTTCTCAGGTGGTGCTAGTGGTGAAGAATCCGCCCTGCCAATGCAGGAGATGGAAGACACACAGATTTGATCTCTGGGTCAGAAAGATCCCCAGCAAGAGGAAATGGCACCCCACTCTAGTGTTCTTGCTGGGAGAATTCCATGGACAGAGGAGCCTGACGGGCTACAATCCATGGGGCTACAAAGAGTTGGACACAACTGAGTGTCTGAACACACAGCACAAAGGCTTGTTAATCCTATCTATATTAAAGAACAGATAGGATTCTGTGTGGTATGGGCAGTGATGTTGAACTCTACAAGCATGCAAAGGTGACATCCACCAGACAAACCCAGTTTTGTTAAATCTAGGGTGGCTGCTTAACTGGAATTTGGCTAAGCCTGGATTTGGTAAACCGAGATTCTTGCTCTGACCCCACTACTTTGTTGGTGGCCAAGCCTTTTGTCTCATTTCTACTACAGTGCTGCAGTTAGACTGCTGTCATGCACATAGTTCCAAATGCACTGCTCGGGAGAAATACAAATTGACACTCTCCCTTTTCTCCAAAACTTCAGCTTTTCCAGTTAATATTTCAAGCAGACTTGCCGTGTGCAGCTCTAACAGTATACTTCATCTATTTATTTCTAAAGTAAATACTTATCTATGACATGCTGTGCACTGTGCTTGAGCTTCCCAGGTGGCTCAGTGGTTAAGAATCTGCTTGCCAAGCAGAAGACATGGGTTCAATCCTGGGTCAGGAAGATCCCTGGAAAAGGAAATGCCAACCCACTCCAGTATTATTGTGTGGAAAATCCCGTGAAGAGAAGCCTGGCGGGCTACAGTCCGTAGGGTCACAAAAGAGTTGGACACGACTAAGCGACTAAGCACCAACAAATGCACTGCACGCAGCGCTAGGACTACTACAGGGAGGCATAGTTCCCACCTCAACAAGCTTACAGTATATTCAAGGATACCAAAAACCAGTCCATTGCCATTATGGTTGGAAAACCAGTCTGAGAGGGACGCAAAGAAAGCCCTACATGCACAGAGAAAAGGACCATTTCCTAGACTGGAGAATAAACAAGGACACTGAGCTCACAGGGAAGAGCAGGTCCAGGTGAAGGAAAGCAGCACAAGGAACACCGTGTAGCCCTCAGGGTCGAAAATCACCCTTTAGGGTGAGATCTGGGGTAATGGTAGTTAAAAAAAAAAAAAAGTAATGAGAAATGAGCTGGTAAAGTCAGCAGAGGTCAGATCATGGGTAAGCAATCTGGACTTGACCTTGAAAACTAGGAAATCAATGAAGGATTCCAGCAGAGAAGTGACATGATAGGATTTTGAATTTAAAATTTTTTCAAGTATGGAAACAGAACGAGTAGCGGGACAAGAAATATTAGAGGCAAGGAAGCCAGTTAGACTGCTACAGTTTCCAGGGTGAGAAATGGCTATGGCTGAACCAGGAAAGAAAGAAAAGGAGGAACAGTCTGTATTTCTGTAAGAACAAACAGTGAGTAATCTTGGAAATTAGGCAAAGGAAAAACTGACGCCAAGGTTTCTGATGTAGGTAACTGGTGGCATTCAGTGCACCAATGGACTTTTTGAGGGTGGCTGCTTAGGGCATGATGATGATGTGCCTCTGAGATACGTCAACTGCTCAACAGGCAGTTGAAGTTACTACTGTTTTAAAGTTTAGGTCAGCGGTCTAGAGAGGAAATAATAGGTAAGTCTTCCCAACAGTGGAGAAGACAAAGTTCATCCAGAGGAATGAAGGGGGCCTAAAACAGAACCCTGAGAAAAACCAATAGTTAAGGGATGGGCACAGGAAGAGGCGCTCACCAAGGTCAACCAAGAGACAAAGAAAACCTGAAGATAAGAAGCCAGGGCACCATAAAGAGCATTTCTCGGAAGAAGTGCCTACAATGCCCAACAGAGAGACTCAATAAGAGGAGGGACTAAGTATAGCCCAACAGAACAGGTGATAAAATGACCATACACAACCCTGGCCAGGGGAACCTCAGAGGAATGATGGGACTGAAGCTGTTGCAGCAAAGCAAGCTGAAGAAGAACAGAAGGGGAGAAGGAGCAGACACATTTGAAGACATCTGGCTATGGAGGAAACGGCAATAGATGGCGCTAAGAGGAATACAGGTTTGAGGGAGGGGGATGTGTGTGTGCATATAGTTATTTTTACTGGCCATATCTAGAAAAAAGGCAGAGAGCAAACAGCTTTGATGGCAGAAAGCTGAGGTAATCTTGATCTAAAAAGAATGCAGAGGGCCATCTGCAGAGCACAGGTGTGAGTAGGATAGCAGAGTCAGTTCAGAGTAGGTTTAGAAAAGTGGGCTAGCCACTGTGAAGAAAGAATGATGCCTAAGGAAAGGAGGAAAGTGCTGGGCAGTACTGAGAGCCAAGGTGAGGCTGCAAATCAGGAAGTTAATATGACCCTCAACTTTTCAACTATCTGACTTTCTCCAGCATGGATAAAGGCTCTAAAGTGTACCTCCAGGGATCAGACTTGGCCAGCTGAGTACAACAAAGTCAACTATATAAGGAGCTGAGGATATCAGCAAAGGAGAGTTGGGCTGAACAAACTAGATAAAGGAAAAAAGAAGCAACTAGGGGGAGCTGAAAAAGGACTGTGTGATGGGTTCAGTAAGGTAGAGGAATAGTGTAGCAGGAAGTAACAGTGTAAGTACAGCTAAACAAAAGGAGAAAGCATTAGGAAGAGGTACGAGGGAAAGCAATGGCTATGAGAAGTAAAATGTACCTCTACCCTTCCGGCCACTCACAAAATACAACCCTCTGGGGCCGCCCATCTGTCTGTCTTGTCCCCTGTGTGCACGTGTGGTAAGTGGCTTCAGTCGTGTCCGACTCTGCGACCCTATGGACTGTGGCCCGTCAGGCTGCTCTGCCCATGGATTCTCCAGGCAATAAGACTGGAATGGGTCGCTGTGGCCTCCTCCAGTCTTGTCCCCTACTCAACTGTCATTCTCCTTTGCTCCAGCCACCTACTACTCACCTTCCTACAACTTTTACACTGCCCTATGGAACGCAGCTCTATGGAAAAGGGCACTGAACATTCTCTTTGCCTCCTTGTGGAAACAGGATGTTCTTGAAAATGCTGCCTCCCCTGCAGGCCTTTGATTCCGACACCTCAATGCAGCCATTTTCTTTATTGCTTGGTCTAAATACAAACAAATTTCCTGGTGAGTGTTTACAACTCTGAACTAATGATGTGAGTACTCTGCCACATTTCCTCTCAGAGCCTTTAAATAAAATGAGCCACACAGCAAGTCTGCGGGGTGCCAGGCTCTACAAGAGACCCAGTGGCATTCTCCAGGGAGTCAGGAACGCATCCACTCCTCTATCTCAGAGCCAGGACGGTCAGGCCTTTTCTCTCGACGTTACCCTCTTCGGAAAGTCACATGGAACAGGCCTTTTCTCTCAACGCTACCCTCTACGGAAAGTTGCACATTCCTCTGGAAGCCCCTGTGCAGAGGCAAACACTCTCTGGCCTTCGGGTCACTCCTACACGGCCCCAGCCAACGCCCCTAGACCTCAAAGGAATTCAACAGCAAAGCAGGGCCTAAAGCACACACAAAAGTGAGTCAAAGATGCACGAGGTTCTTCCAATACTGTCAGTCGTAGTAATCTACTCCTATTCTAGAATAAGCTCTGCACGAAAAGCGTAAATATCACAGTTACCATATATTTGACTGAAAATAAAGCAGAAGATTTATATTTAGTTATTGTGGCAGCTGGCTGTCTCTGTGTAGTTCTTTGTGCGTGTAGCTTTTTGAAAAGATAACTTCATTTCATGAGAAAATTCTAAATTTCTGTCCTCCTACTACAGACCTTTGCAACACATAAGTCAGTCAGAAAGTAGACCAGAAAAGGTAGGAACTAAATTATCAGGGCAAATATTTCCTTTTTAAAATCAGTTGTCTAATGAGAACTAGTCATAAGCCTATTTGCAGTATATAAAATTATTACACAGTGATGACAGTGGATGTTAGGTATAAAAAAGGTTACTATCTTAAGTACTCATAGAGTTTCAAAAGAAGCAAATTATTACCTTGTGTTGAGCTTTTTCAACAAAAGTATTAAAAAACAACTTTGAAAAGTGGTAGAAAAGAAGATTAGAAACCTAAAATCTTACAGTCCACAGGTAGCAGCTAAACAAAAAGCTCCTTCACAAGACTTGATACGATGATTTTAAAGTGCTAACAACAGAAGCATGGTCATTCTGGGAGGTTATAAAAAGCCCTGCTCTAAGAACAGGAAACCCAAGATTTTTTTTCTCTTCACTACAACTAAGCTTGTACTACGGACAAATCAAGATTACCAGCCCAATTTCAAGGATGGAGAGAATGTTCATAATCCACCTTCTTAAAAAGAAGCCTGATGGAAAAAATGAGATTTGTTTAGAATTTTTAATTTCTGAGGTGGGAGGACCTCTAAATTAGTTTAGCGTAATGATTATACCAAGAGTACTTCAGACTTCAGCCTCTCTCAGCCTCATCTACATTTACAGTGAGTGAGCCTTCAAGTCTTTCCAAAGAACATTGAGAGTTATTTCCTTTACAATTGACTGCTTTGATCTCCTTGCAATCCAAGGGATTCCAGCACCACAGTTCAAAAGCATCAATTCTTCAGCACTCAGCTTTCTTTATGGTCCAACTCTCACATCTGTACATGATTACTAGAAAAACTATAGCTCTGACTACACAGACCTTTGTCAGCAAAGTGATGTCTCTGCTTTTTAATATGCTCTCTAGGTCTGTCACAGCTTTTCTTCCAAGGAGCAAACGTCTTTTAATCTCATGGCTGCAGTCACCATCCACAGTGATTCTGGAGCCCAAGAAAATAAAGTCTGTCACTGTTTCCACTTTTTCCTCATCTATTTGCCATAAAGTGATGGGATCAGATGCATGATCTTAGTTTTTTAAATGTTGAGTTTTAAGCCAGCTTTTTTACTCTTCTTTCACCCTCATCAAAAGGCTCTTTAGTTCCTCTTCGCTTTCTGCTCTTTGGGTATCATCTGCATATATGAGGTTATTAATGTTTCTCCCGGCAATCTTGATTCCAGCTTATGCTTCATCCAGCCCAGCATTTCGCATGATGTACTCCGCGTAGAAGTTAAATACACAGGGTGACAATAATACAGTCTTGGCGTACTCCTTTCCCAATTTGCGAACAGTCGGTTGTTCCATGTCTAGTTCCAACTGTTGCCTCTTGACCTGCACACAAGTTTCTCAGGAGGCAGGTAAGGTGGTCTGGTATTCCCATCTCTTTAAGAATTTTCATGTATCAACATAATAACCTTTGGGGGTAGATACTAGTTTTATCTCAGTTTTGACAGGAAAAACTAAGGCTCTGCATAACTTACGTGAGGTCACACAGTCTGTAAGAGGCTGCTGGTTCAAAATCCAGCTGTTTGCTCACAGGAGGCTGCCACCCACTACACTAATTCTAGCATCAATGAGAAAAAGTAAACCTAAGGCAAGAGCTGAAAAGGAAAGTGTAGGTCTTTTCTTGATCCGTGGCTTTTCTAATTTCAACTCTTTGCCTTGGTTGAAACTAAAATTAAACAGTAAAAACTATTTTGCATACTAGAACATCTAGCTGCTTAGAAAAAGAGACATGCTACAAGCCACTTAATGATTGCTTATGTGATTCTAAATGGAGGGTTGTAGACCTGGTCTGAAATGTTGCTATTAGACACTGAATATCTATCCTAAGTGGGTGGCTCAGATGGTAAAGAATCTGCCTGCAATGTGGGAGACATGAGTTCAATCCCTGGGTCAGGTAGGTCCCCTGGAAAAGGAAACGGCAATCCACTCTAGTATTCTTGCCTGAAGAGTCCCATGGACAGAGGAACCTGGAAGGCTAACAGCCCATGGGGTCGCAAAGAGTCAGACATGACTGAGCAGCCAATGCAGTGTACAGAGACCCTGAACAGCCCAACTCAGTGACTGGGTTCTATTCTATTGGGAGGGAGAGGAGGAAGACTATGATTAACCACTACAACATTTATCTTAAACTCCAAACACAAGAATGATGATCTAATTGATACTAATAGTCCAAGTCTCAAAACTATAAACTGGCAATGAAGTGTAAATTCTATGAACACTTTGTTATGATACGGTAAGTATATTCAAATTCACAAAACAAGTTCCGACTATGACAATTACATCAAGACTAGAGGGTATTATTAAGTGGTAAAGAATCTACCTGCCAATGCAGGAGACACAAGGGACTTGGGTTTAATCCCTGAGTTGGGAAGATCCCCTGGAGACAACAATGGCAACCCACTTCAGTTTTCTTGCCTGGAAAATTCCATGGACAGAGGAGCTGGGGGGGCTACACTCCACGAGGCTGCAAAGAGTTGGATATAACTGAGTACACACACACATATATTACTGACATACCTGCATGTCAGATTTAAAAAAAAAAAAAAAAAAGACTCTGAATGATCAATAAATGGCTTCATAAGAAGATACCATGGGGATCTGTTGAACAGTGATGTCCGGGTCCTATGATACACAAAAATCTACATGATTTATGGCCCAATACATATATGGGCTTTCTTGATATACTACATCCTAGAAAAATTATCACACATGTACCAAAAGACACGTATAGGAAATGCTAATAGTAGCATCATTTCAAATAGCACCATAAATGTTCAAGAAGAGAATGGGCACGTCTGTTGTCATATATGCATATGCTGGAACACTAAACAGCAGTGAAAAGTGAATGGACTACAGCAGTACTTAATAAGAACAAACTTCACAACATGTTGAACTAAAAAAAAAAGCAAGTGGCAAATGATTACCTTCTATGTAATAGTACTTAGTATTTAAACATGCTTGTTTACAGATACAAAGCAAATGCAGTAAAGCTATGAAGGAATACATAGGAATTCCAAACATTAAGTATCAATTTCAAGGCAGTGCTGGAGTGGAGAGAGAAGAATAGAGGAAGGAAGTCATGCATGTTTGCCTCATCAAATACTTCTGTCATGTTTTATTTCTTAGAATTTAGAGCTAAGCACCAAAGGCTAATGTTGTTTTAAATGATCAAGCTAACAATTACCTGAACCTGAAAATGTGAAGCTTCCCCACCCCCACCAATGCTAGTGACTTTAATGATATGGTAAGATGCCCAAATGCATATTAAACTGCTAAATTGGTTGTAGATCAGAAACTCAAATATTAACAATTCCAAAGAGTTCAACCTAATATTCAAATTCTCTATGAAAAGCAAAAAAAAATAAACAGTAACTGTTCATATTTTCCCTAACAACTCACAATAAAGTGGTCTACATTTACCGACCAGATTGCATTTAATGTTACAATATATACACAATACATATTAATAAACACTTAAAAGACACTTGTTGGACAAAGCAAGTGTTTATACAAATAAAAACTGAAATCCAGAGGAGAATCACCTTGTCCAAGGTTAAACAGGCAGTTAGCAGTCACAACAGAGCTAAAACTAAATCAAGGTCCGGTTCCAAAATTAGTCACAATAAGTTAATCGGAAGCTCAACAAAGAGAAACTTTTTTATTTAGTTCTAATCAAGGACTATGAAATGAATTAATGACAATGATCTGTAGAATTCTTTTACTTCCTAACAACTTCAATATAAAAAGTTCTAAATCACAGCCCACTGCTATTTTCGTAACACAAAACTCATTTCCCATAAAAATAATATTCTAGGTAGTTATTAAGCCAATGTAATTTATAAGTTAACTAGAAAACTAAAATTCTTCCATAACAATATCGAAAATACACACACTATAGAAGAAGTCTGTCTCTCAATCCCCTCTACCTCGTTTCTTAAACTTGTCTAAAAACACTAGTACTTTCAGAAAAAGGTTTAAATTAGAACTAATGTTGGAAGAAAGAGGTTTGGGGAACATAATGAAGGAGACTTGGAGGCATTGTGCAAGGTTTTCAAAGGTAACAACAATAGGTTTCTTAGAGAAGAAAACATTACTCTTAAGAATCATCACAGAACCAAGATAAACAATGCAAGACAGGGAGAAAGCTTTTCCTGAGAGACAGCAACTGAAGAGGTAGAAAAGACAATATGAGGACTAGTGTCGAGAAATTAACAGGGACACTGCATTAAGAGGCAGAGCAACAGTGCGGCACTTCAGTGAACAGTCCACAGGGCAAACTGAAACAGCTCCCTTCCCCAGACTGCAAGGTCACTCNTGGGATTCTCCAGGCAAGAATACTGGAGTGGGTTGCCATGCTCTCCTCCAGGGGATCTTCCCGACCCAGGAATTGAAACTGTTTCACTGCATCTCCTGCATTGCAGGCGAATTCTTTACCCACTTAGCTACCTGGGAAGCCCATTCAGAATGATAATAACATACAATATTCTGGAAGAAAGAGTAGAGAAAATCTTATCACAGAGGTATCTTTGTTGTAAAACATCTGATATTTCTAAGTGACTGTGTTCCACTTTGTTTTCATCTTGGGCTGTACAGCCAATATTATGTTTATTAAGAAATAGCAACTGCCTTATAGTGTATCTTTGGTATTCAACTCAATACAAAGTCAAGAAACAAAAAGAGGTTATATTGAAGACTCTGCTTATTAAAAGCCATCTGGCTTTAATATCAGAACCACAACAGTGACTGGAAAATTGAATATTTTTTATTCCTTCTCAGATAATTGCAAATTTTCTTCTAGCATTAACATTGGTGGTGGTGGTTGATTGTCTTCCTTATTGCCTGTCACATGTCTGTAATTTCTCAGCACATTTAATCATTCAACACATTGACCATCCACTACATTTGGGGGGATAATTTGAGACTTTAAAGTTAAGAATACAAATAAAATACAGTTGGTGCTAGAGGAAGTTAACTATTTAAAATGCAAGGCCAGGAGTATGTTAGAAGTATGATATATAATATTTGCTGGGGAGCAAAAATAAATAAGGTCTTGGATTCGGCCTGGGCCCTTAGATTTTCTCTCTAAAATTATATGGTTTTAAGATCAGCATTAATTTTAGATCTTGATGCTAATATCAAGGGTCTACTGCAATCACACTCTGCCTTTACACCAAGATGTCAATAATGAGCCAAATACAATTTTCTGTATTATAAAACATTCAGTTCAATTGCTCAGTCATGTCCAACTCTTTGCGACCCCATGGACTGCAGCACGCCAGGCCTCCATGTCCACCACCAACTCCCGGAGTTTACTCAAACTCATGTTCCTTGAGTCTGTGATGCCATCCAACCATCTCATCCTCTGTTGTCCCCTTCTCCCCCCACCTTCAATATTTCCCAGCATCAGGGTCTTTTCAAATAAGTCAGATCTTCCCATCAGGTGGCCAAATACTGGAGTTTCAGCCTCAGCTTCAGTCCTTCCAATGAATATTCAGGACTGATTTCCTTTAGGATGGGCTGGTTGGATCTTTTTGCAGTCCAAGGGACTCTCAAGAGTCTTTGACAGCACAGTTCAAAAGCATCAGTTCTTCGGCACTCAGCTTTCTTTATAGTCCAAACCTCACATCCATATATGACTACTGGAAAAATCATAGCCTTGATTAGACAGACCTTTGTCAGCAAAGTAATGTCTCTGCTTTTTAATATGCCATCTAGGTTGGTCATAACTTTTCTTGCAAGGAGTAAGTGTCTTTTANAGTTCTTCGGCACTCAGCTTTCTTTATAGTCCAAACCTCACATCCATATATGACTACTGGAAAAATCATAGCCTTGATTAGACAGACCTTTGTCAGCAAAGTAATGTCTCTGCTTTTTAATATGCCATCTAGGTTGGTCATAACTTTTCTTGCAAGGAGTAAGTGTCTTTTACTCCTTTAAGTGTATTTGGCTCAGTCACCATCTGCAGTGATTGTGGAGCCCCCTGAAATAAAGTCTGTCACTGTTTCCCCTGTTTTCTCATCTATTTTCCATGAAGTGATGGGACCGGATGCCATGATCTTAGTTTTCTGAGTGTTGAATTTTAAACCAACTTTTTCACTCTCCTTTTTCACTTTCATCAAGAGGCTCTTTAGTTCTTCTTCACTTTCTGTCATAAGGGTGGTGTCATCTGCATATCTGAGGTTATTGATATTTCTCCCGGCAATCTTGATTCCAGCTTGTGCTTCTTCCAGCCCAGTGTTTATGATGTACTCTGCATATAAGTTAAATAAGCAAGGTGACAATATACAGCCTTGATGTACTCCTTTTCCTATTTAGAACCAGTCTGTTGTTCCATGTTCAGTTCAAACTGTTACTTCCTGACCTGCATACAGATCTCTCAAGAGGCAGGTCAGGTGGTTTGGTATTCCCATCTCTTTAGGGATTTTGTGCAGTTTGTGGTGATCCACACAGTCAAAAGCTTTGGAATAGTCAATAAAGCAGAAATAGATGTTTTTTTCTGGAACTCTCACATTATCTATTGATATTTATATAATTTTGGTACTTGCCCTACCATTTCTCATTGATAGATCCTACTAAGCAAACACATAACTATATATTTTTGCTATTTGATAGTGGCCATAATCTTCATCCACGATATGAACTCACCTTGATATCCCTCAGTGTTCTGCCTATTTTATATCATCTTGACTGTGTATCTTAAAAAATGTAGCTCTGATCATTGGCTTATTTTCAGGGGAAGTGGGCCTTTTAACGTTGACTAAGGGAAATGGAGAAGGCAATGGCACCCCACTCCAGTACTCTTGCCTGGAAAATCCCATGGGCGGAGGAGCCTGGCAGGCTGCAGTCCATGGGGTTGCTAGGAGTCAGACACGACTGAGCGACTTCACTTTCAATTTTCACTTTCACGCATTGGAGAAGGAAATGGCAACCCACTCCGGTGTTCTTGCCTGGAGAATCCCAGGGACGGGGGAGCCTGGTGGGCTGCCGTCTATGAGGCCGCACAGAGTCGGACATGACTGAAGTGACTTAGCAGCAGCAAGGGAAATGGAAAAATAAATTCCCCTTTCTAATTTTTTATCCTTGTTTTTTGGTGGTTAAGTTATGGATGGAATATTATAGCATGTAATAAATACATTAAATGGACAAACTAGTAAACATACCTCTTCCCCCACCTTAATTTGTGCCTGTATGAACACAAATACACAGACATAAGAAAATACAGACTCAGTAAGTGGCCATTTATCTCACATTTCATATAAAGCAGAAAAACACTCATATTTGTTTTTTTTCCCTTCTACCTTGCTTTTCTAAACAATTCAGGATATATGACAATGAGATGACACAGATGTATTACTCTATGGAGATATGCGCGTTCACAACATTGGCAAGTGGTTTGAGATTGATGACATATATCTGCTCCAGCAGTTGATCTGGCATTGTATGCTCTTCTCCTCTAATGAAAGAAGGAGCTACACATGGATCATAATTATCAAGAACTATCTGTTACTGTCAGTGACAAAAAGAAATCCCATTCAGTTTCACTGTGTGCATTAGATATTACTACTGAAGATTAAATAAAGGTAATGCATTGCAGATACAGAAGGAATACATTAAAAATTAGCTGAGATATTTATAAGTTGCCACAATAGGAAGCAAGGGTTCATGGCATTATCCAAGGTAATGATGGCTTTGGCACTGAATATCACTTACATATTTATGCAATGGTAAGTGTTTTCCTGTTTCATAAGTTTTCTTTTTATAGAAAAAGACAACAAGCTTGTAGTGACTGGTATTAAGTGCATTAGGGGAATTAATTAAGCAGATGAAATC
>SJYS01022399.1:499995-517812 GCA_006410695.1 Philantomba maxwellii | reverse complement strand
TGTTAGGTATTTTACTATTCTTGTTTTACTTTATAGTATTTTTGTTTATTTCTCCTTTTGTTATTTTTCCGGACTAAGTTGCTACATGCTTTTTGTTTTTTCTGCCACTTAGAAGGCAAGACTTAATTTTTCTATTGGTAATAGGATGACTGAAATGTTTGACATTATCAAGTATTATCAAGATATGGAATTTTAGGGCACTTACATTGCTAGTGATGATGTAAATTTGCACAGTGGTTTTGTGGGAAATATGTAAAATTATTTACTTATGCTATGCAACAACTTAATCAGCTTATTTTATTCCTGCATATATACCCAATAGAAACAAGTGTTCATGCATGTACAAGGCATATATGACAATGATCACAGAAGTTTTATTCATAATAGTTGAAAGCTGAACACAATCT
Organism: Philantomba maxwellii; assembly: GCA_006410695.1. Taxonomy (NCBI): domain Eukaryota; kingdom Metazoa; phylum Chordata; class Mammalia; order Artiodactyla; family Bovidae; genus Philantomba; species Philantomba maxwellii. The sequence continues at coordinate 517,405 of SJYS01022399.1, read as the reverse complement.
AGATGCTATCAAGTTAAACTGTTTATATCATAAATAAATTATGATATGTTTATGCAACGGAAAAGTGAAAGTCGTTCAGTCATGTCCGACACTTTGAGACCCCATGGACTATACAGTCCATGGAATTCTCCAGGCCAGAAGGGATCTTCCCAACCCAGGGATCAAATCCAGGTCTCCCGTATTGCAGACAGATTCTTTAACAGCTGAGCCACAAGGGAAGCCCAAGGATGTTGGAGTGGGTAGCCTATCCCTTCTCCAGGGGATATTCCTGACCTAGGAAATGAATCAGGGTCTCCTGCATTCTTTACCAACTGAGCTATCAGGGAAGCTTATGCAATGGAACACTACAACAAAGAAAAGGCAGACTACCAATAGCTGCAACAACGTGATTAATTTCAAAGACATAACCTTGAGAGAAAGAAGTCAGGCACAAAACAGTACACACTGTATGATTCCATTCATATGAGGTTAAAAAGGCAAACATTCTGTGGTGATAGAGAATAGAATAGTATTTATCATTGCAGGNAGACCCCATGGACTATACAGTCCATGGAATTCTCCAGGCCAGAAGGGATCTTCCCAACCCAGGGATCAAATCCAGGTCTCCCGTATTGCAGACAGATTCTTTAACAGCTGAGCCACAAGGGAAGCCCAAGGATGTTGGAGTGGGTAGCCTATCCCTTCTCCAGGGGATATTCCTGACCTAGGAAATGAATCAGGGTCTCCTGCATTCTTTACCAACTGAGCTATCAGGGAAGCTTATGCAATGGAACACTACAACAAAGAAAAGGCAGACTACCAATAGCTGCAACAACGTGATTAATTTCAAAGACATAACCTTGAGAGAAAGAAGTCAGGCACAAAACAGTACACACTGTATGATTCCATTCATATGAGGTTAAAAAGGCAAACATTCTGTGGTGATAGAGAATAGAATAGTATTTATCATTGCAGGGGGACAATATTGGCTAGGCAGGGGCACAAGAGAGACTTTTTGGACGCTGAAGATGTTCTCTAACTTGATGTGGATGGTGGTTACATATATAAATGTATGAAAATGTACAGAAATTAAGATTTCATTTTGCAATTTAAGTAATTCCTCAATTAAGAAAAATACTCTGGTAGTTTTATATAACTGTCAACAAATTTTGAGTTAGTATTTCTTTATTTGACAATGCTAGGATTTAAACTGGACCTTCTGATGTTTTCCATCCCGTACATGAAAAGAAATTGATCCATTTTCTGTAAATGTTGGTGGTGAAATCTAGACTTTCAGACTCAACATTTTATCCTAATTTTTAAACATTATTTTGGTTTCTGTTTTTCTTACTAAGACCTAAAACGCTTCTGATTTCTCTTTGTAATAACATTTATGACAGTTATTTAAAATTAAATTTTTTGCTAAATGGCTTTAATAATTTCTACCAGTTCATGTCTCCCTTGTTCTTGAGTTTCTTTGATTCATCTCCAGATGCTCCTTCAGAGTTGAGTGACCTGTTTCTTAATTTCCTGAACATGTGACACTTCATATATGAACAAAACATCTTCGAGGGATAGGATTCATTTTCATCCCAAACTGTACATACTGTTTCTTTGATTTCTTCCCTTTTGTTTAAAATAGAGAGCAGATCAGTAAGGTTTTTTCTTTAAGTTGTTTAAAAATGTTTTCAGCTTTACTGAGGAATAATTGACAAATAGAAATTGTATACTTAAGGTTAAAACATGATGGGTTAAAACATCATAATCTTTATTTTATTTCTGTATTTTTATCTCTTTTTTGACCTTTGGAGATCTTTTATGCCACAATTTTTCCCATGACAAAGATTTATTTAAAGTACAGTAACTCCTCTAGTTTTGTTTTAGTTTTTTTCCTCTATGAAGTTCAAATATCATTAAAAGAAACAATTTTGGTTAAAATAGCAGTTATATGATCCCATTTTGATAAAAATCACTTTATTTTTCTACTCATCTATTCTTATAGTTGTGAAGAAAGACATTTGAAATGTTTGTATTTTTTTTTACATTATTTTCCTCTATGGTTTATCCCAGGAGATTGGATATAGTTCCCTGTGCTATACAGTAGGACCTTGTTGTTTATCCATTCTAAATGTAATAGTTTGCATCTATCAACCCCAAATTCCCAGCCAATCCCTCTCCCTCCCCGACCTCTTGGCAACCACAAGTCTGATCTCTGTCTGTGAATCTGTAAAACATGATGTTTTGATACATGTACATACACATTGCTAAACCAGCCAATCAACATATTCATCACTTCATATAGTTAACATTTCTTTCTCTTTGTGTGTGTGTGTGTGGTTAGAACACTTAAGATCTACTCTCTTAGCAAATTTGAAGCATACAATACTATATTGTTAACTACAGTAACCATGTTGTTTATTAAGTTTCCAGAACTTATTCATCTTGCATAACTAACACATTATACACTTTGACCAATATTTCCCCATTTCCTCCTCCATCCTACTATGGGCAACCACCATTCTACTCTTGGCCTCAATGAATCTGACTACTTTAGATTCCACACGGAAAAGTCTATGTAGTATTAGTCCTTTTCTGTCTGGCATATTTCACTCGGCATAATGTTGTTCAGGTTCATGTATGTTGTCATAAATAACAAGATTTCCTTTTATTTTAACAGTTGAACAACATTCCATTGTGTGTAAATACCACATTTCCTTTATCCATTCATATGTTGACAGGCAGTTAGGTTGTTTCCATGTTTTGGCTATTATAAATAATGCTGCAATGAGGAGAGTAGATATCTCTTTGAGATCCAGATTTCATATCTTTTGAATGTATATCCAGAAGTGGTATTGCCAGATCAAATGGTAGTTCTATTTTTAATTTTTTGAGAAACTTCCATACTGTTTTCTGTAGTGGCTGGACCAATTTACATTCCCACAACAGTGCCCAGAGGTTTAGAGCTATTCTCCACATCCTTGTCAGTATTTATCTCTTGTCCTTAAAAAAAATTTTTTTTATATTTATTTATTTTATTTTTTGGCTGTGGTGAGTCTTCGTTGCTGAGCATGGCTTTCTCCAGTTGCAGTGAGCCAGAGCTGCTCTTCATTGAGGTGTGAGGGCTTCTCATTGTTGTAGCTTCTCTTGTTGCAGAGCACAGGCTTTCAGGCTTCAGTAGTTGTGGCTTTTGGGCTCTAGAGCACAGGCTCAATAGTTGTGGTGGCACAGGCTTAGTTTGGGCTTCCCAGGTGGCGCTAGTGGTAAAGAACCCACCTGCCAATGTAGGAGACATAAGAGTTGTGAGTTCGATTCCTGGGTCGGGAAGATCCCTTATAGGAGGGCATGGCAACTCATTCCAGTATTCTTGCCTGAAGAATCCCCATGGAAAGAGGACCCTGGCAGGCCGCAGTCCATAAAGGCTTAGTTATTCCACAGCATGTGGGATCTTCCTGGAGCAGGGAATCAAACCCGTGTCCCTTGCATTGGCAGGCAGATTCATAACCACTGGTCCACCTAGCTCTTGTCTTTTTGATGAAAGCCATGCTATTAGGTCAATCCTAAGGGAAATTAACCCTGAATATTCATTGGGAGGACTGATGCTGAAGCTGAAACTTCAATACTTTGGCCATGCACAAAGAGCCAACTCATTGAAAAAGACCCTAATGCTGGGAAAGATTGAAAGGCAGGAGGAGAAGGGGATGACAGAGAATGAGATGGTTGGATGGCATCACTGACTCAATGGACAGGAGTTTGAGCAAACTCCAGGATATAGTGAAGGACAGGGAAGCCTGAGGTGCTGCAGTCCATGGGGTCACAAAGGGTTGGACACAATTTAGTGACTGAACAACAATAATATCCTATTAGATGTGATTGTTAGAAGTGATTGTTTTTTCTCTCTTTCTACCTGGAGGATTGTAGATATTTCCATCATATTGGTAAAAACTGTACATTACAAGCCTGTATCTAGAGATATTTTATTTTTTCTTTCAGTAACATTGTCTGGGACTGCTGATCCCTGGCTTTAGACTTGTAGTTTTGTATCACTATTTATATTCATAATTGATTTACTATCATATCCTTGTAACATTTGTCTTTATTCTTCTGATTGCTTTATATATGTATATTTTATGTATATTGGATTTTCATTNCACAGTTCAAAAGCATCAATTCTTCAGCACTCAGCTTTCTTTATGGTCCAACTCTCACATCTGTACATGATTACTAGAAAAACTATAGCTCTGACTACACAGACCTTTGTCAGCAAAGTGATGTCTCTGCTTTTTAATATGCTCTCTAGGTCTGTCACAGCTTTTCTTCCAAGGAGCAAACGTCTTTTAATCTCATGGCTGCAGTCACCATCCACAGTGATTCTGGAGCCCAAGAAAATAAAGTCTGTCACTGTTTCCACTTTTTCCTCATCTATTTGCCATAAAGTGATGGGATCAGATGCATGATCTTAGTTTTTTAAATGTTGAGTTTTAAGCCAGCTTTTTTACTCTTCTTTCACCCTCATCAAAAGGCTCTTTAGTTCCTCTTCGCTTTCTGCTCTTTGGGTATCATCTGCATATATGAGGTTATTAATGTTTCTCCCGGCAATCTTGATTCCAGCTTATGCTTCATCCAGCCCAGCATTTCGCATGATGTACTCCGCGTAGAAGTTAAATACACAGGGTGACAATAATACAGTCTTGGCGTACTCCTTTCCCAATTTGCGAACAGTCGGTTGTTCCATGTCTAGTTCCAACTGTTGCCTCTTGACCTGCACACAAGTTTCTCAGGAGGCAGGTAAGGTGGTCTGGTATTCCCATCTCTTTAAGAATTTTCATGTATCAACATAATAACCTTTGGGGGTAGATACTAGTTTTATCTCAGTTTTGACAGGAAAAACTAAGGCTCTGCATAACTTACGTGAGGTCACACAGTCTGTAAGAGGCTGCTGGTTCAAAATCCAGCTGTTTGCTCACAGGAGGCTGCCACCCACTACACTAATTCTAGCATCAATGAGAAAAAGTAAACCTAAGGCAAGAGCTGAAAAGGAAAGTGTAGGTCTTTTCTTGATCCGTGGCTTTTCTAATTTCAACTCTTTGCCTTGGTTGAAACTAAAATTAAACAGTAAAAACTATTTTGCATACTAGAACATCTAGCTGCTTAGAAAAAGAGACATGCTACAAGCCACTTAATGATTGCTTATGTGATTCTAAATGGAGGGTTGTAGACCTGGTCTGAAATGTTGCTATTAGACACTGAATATCTATCCTAAGTGGGTGGCTCAGATGGTAAAGAATCTGCCTGCAATGTGGGAGACATGAGTTCAATCCCTGGGTCAGGTAGGTCCCCTGGAAAAGGAAACGGCAATCCACTCTAGTATTCTTGCCTGAAGAGTCCCATGGACAGAGGAACCTGGAAGGCTAACAGCCCATGGGGTCGCAAAGAGTCAGACATGACTGAGCAGCCAATGCAGTGTACAGAGACCCTGAACAGCCCAACTCAGTGACTGGGTTCTATTCTATTGGGAGGGAGAGGAGGAAGACTATGATTAACCACTACAACATTTATCTTAAACTCCAAACACAAGAATGATGATCTAATTGATACTAATAGTCCAAGTCTCAAAACTATAAACTGGCAATGAAGTGTAAATTCTATGAACACTTTGTTATGATACGGTAAGTATATTCAAATTCACAAAACAAGTTCCGACTATGACAATTACATCAAGACTAGAGGGTATTATTAAGTGGTAAAGAATCTACCTGCCAATGCAGGAGACACAAGGGACTTGGGTTTAATCCCTGAGTTGGGAAGATCCCCTGGAGACAACAATGGCAACCCACTTCAGTTTTCTTGCCTGGAAAATTCCATGGACAGAGGAGCTGGGGGGGCTACACTCCACGAGGCTGCAAAGAGTTGGATATAACTGAGTACACACACACATATATTACTGACATACCTGCATGTCAGATTTAAAAAAAAAAAAAAAAAAGACTCTGAATGATCAATAAATGGCTTCATAAGAAGATACCATGGGGATCTGTTGAACAGTGATGTCCGGGTCCTATGATACACAAAAATCTACATGATTTATGGCCCAATACATATATGGGCTTTCTTGATATACTACATCCTAGAAAAATTATCACACATGTACCAAAAGACACGTATAGGAAATGCTAATAGTAGCATTATTTCAAATAGCACCATAAATGTTCAAGAAGAGAATGGGCACGTCTGTTGTCATATATGCATATGCTGGAACACTAAACAGCAGTGAAAAGTGAATGGACTACAGCAGTACTTAATAAGAACAAACTTCACAACATGTTGAACTAAAAAAAAAAGCAAGTGGCAAATGATTACCTTCTATGTAATAGTACTTAGTATTTAAACATGCTTGTTTACAGATACAAAGCAAATGCAGTAAAGCTATGAAGGAATACATAGGAATTCCAAACATTAAGTATCAATTTCAAGGCAGTGCTGGAGTGGAGAGAGAAGAATAGAGGAAGGAAGTCATGCATGTTTGCCTCATCAAATACTTCTGTCATGTTTTATTTCTTAGAATTTAGAGCTAAGCACCAAAGGCTAATGTTGTTTTAAATGATCAAGCTAACAATTACCTGAACCTGAAAATGTGAAGCTTCCCCACCCCCACCAATGCTAGTGACTTTAATGATATGGTAAGATGCCCAAATGCATATTAAACTGCTAAATTGGTTGTAGATCAGAAACTCAAATATTAACAATTCCAAAGAGTTCAACCTAATATTCAAATTCTCTATGAAAAGCAAAAAAAAATAAACAGTAACTGTTCATATTTTCCCTAACAACTCACAATAAAGTGGTCTACATTTACCGACCAGATTGCATTTAATGTTACAATATATACACAATACATATTAATAAACACTTAAAAGACACTTGTTGGACAAAGCAAGTGTTTATACAAATAAAAACTGAAATCCAGAGGAGAATCACCTTGTCCAAGGTTAAACAGGCAGTTAGCAGTCACAACAGAGCTAAAACTAAATCAAGGTCCGGTTCCAAAATTAGTCACAATAAGTTAATCGGAAGCTCAACAAAGAGAAACTTTTTTATTTAGTTCTAATCAAGGACTATGAAATGAATTAATGACAATGATCTGTAGAATTCTTTTACTTCCTAACAACTTCAATATAAAAAGTTCTAAATCACAGCCCACTGCTATTTTCGTAACACAAAACTCATTTCCCATAAAAATAATATTCTAGGTAGTTATTAAGCCAATGTAATTTATAAGTTAACTAGAAAACTAAAATTCTTCCATAACAATATCGAAAATACACACACTATAGAAGAAGTCTGTCTCTCAATCCCCTCTACCTCGTTTCTTAAACTTGTCTAAAAACACTAGTACTTTCAGAAAAAGGTTTAAATTAGAACTAATGTTGGAAGAAAGAGGTTTGGGGAACATAATGAAGGAGACTTGGAGGCATTGTGCAAGGTTTTCAAAGGTAACAACAATAGGTTTCTTAGAGAAGAAAACATTACTCTTAAGAATCATCACAGAACCAAGATAAACAATGCAAGACAGGGAGAAAGCTTTTCCTGAGAGACAGCAACTGAAGAGGTAGAAAAGACAAAATGAGGACTANGATCAGGTCATCCGGCTGATTTTTACATATGTTAGGCATTTTTAACTCAAGATGTCTACTGAAATCTACCTATGCCTATAATTATTGTCCTAGATATTCTCATTTTTGCTTTCTTCTGATTAGTAAAGACAAATGACATGCTACCCAAGTCTTTTCTAAAGGGCATCCTGGATAGTCGCCATCATCTAATGTTAGATGTTTCTAGTTGGCCTGCTTTCCTAAACAAGGAAAAGAGCTGCCAGGACACATGCATATTATACCATCAGAGAAGGAGGGGTAGGGATAGGGAGACCAACCTGCCTCTGCATTCAGCTCCTCTAGAAGCCCGCTGGTCCTCCAGGTAGCTCCTGTGTCCTGGCCTCCTACAGAATTACTGTGCTCTTGAACTACTGCAGCCGCCAATAAATTGTCCACATTTACCACTTCTGGCTCAGAGCCGGTGTCAGACATATCATAATGAGCTACAACTGGAGGTCCATCTAGGGAGGAAAGAAAATGTATACTTGTATCTAACTCGTGGGGTGAAAAATACTTCTATAACTAAAAGCCCCCTAAATGCCTGTTGCCTTTATCCTATTATTCTAGTCAGAAAAGCTTCTCTTTATACAATCTAATTATTTTATACATGAAATGAAAGTGAAAGAAATACTCCAGCTTACAAAGATGAGGGATACATTTGAGAAGGAGGAAAAAGGGTGTTATTATGATGAACAAAGACAAAACTACACTAAACAAGTTACATTCAATTCCTGTCATTCTGCTAAAGGGCAAAAGATTAAGAGAAAGGGGACGACTATAGAGAAGGTAAAGCTGATTTTTTAAAGGAAACACTGATGCAAACTATTAAAACTTAATTTATGTATTTTTAAGAGGATCAACCTAGTTTCTTCCTCTTAGTAGCTAATACTAAAAGTCCCTAGTAGAATCAGAGAAGAAAGTCAAATATATATTTTCCTACTTCAAGAGCTCTACTTGACCAACATCTATTTCCAGTAAAGCCCTTTTATAATATTAGGGATGTTATGTATTTTACAACATTCTATAACAAGATGAGTGCATGCTAAATCAGGTCTGACTCTTTGCCAGGTTCCCCTGTACATGGGATTTTACAGGCAAGAATACTGGGGTGGGTTGCCATTTCCTACTCCAGAGGATCTTCCAGACCCAGGGATCGAACCTGAATCTCCTGTACTGCAGGCCGATTCTTCACCACTGAGCCACCTGGGAAGCCCCCAACAAAAAGATAATTCTCATAAAATTCGTCTTCAGGATTTGGATGTCTTGTTAGGGATATTTCTATTGTCTTTTCCCTGAGAAAAACAACTAGCTGACACTCCAAGGAAGTGATACACAACCTTATGGGTTATTTGAGAGGAAGATATTAAAACTTTTGGAAAAATAAAGAGAGCCCTTCTACCTCCAAATCACCCTAACTTGCTGAAAAGGGCAGCTGAGCTCTGAAGTAATTACACTGCAGTGATTCATGCTAAATAATTCAATATCCATGCTTGTAAAATAGATACATGCTTTAAAATGCTAGTGCTACCTTTTCTAATATAAAAGTAAAAAGCAAAAATCATTTTCAATCAACTATGAAGCATATCCCTTACTACTAACTGCCATTTTTGAATAAAATGCTTTTTCTCCCCCAACAGTTAGTTATAAAGCAAATCACTTAATTCCAGAAAAAAATTTTTAATATCTAATAAATTAACATTAAACACACCTATTTTATGAAACTCCTGACTATGAAGGAATATATATGCCAATGAATCATTAAAATAGAACACAATGAAGGATTACTGTTTTAATACAAACATCCATTGTGTAAACTGTCACTAAACAAAACATGAAACCCACTTGGGGGTACTTATCTCTTAAGACTAAGTTCCCAAACCATAGGCTTATGCGGCAACATTTTTAAAATAAAAAATGACCAAACATAAAAGTAAATGAATTGTTAGGTGCCACCGTATAAGGAACAGACATGTCACAACGTGAAATTCTGACGATCATGACAATTTCAGCTGACTACTTAAAAATAATTTCCAATTTCCCCAAAAGGATACATCAAGTTCATAAAATTCAACAGTGTGGCCTTAGTATCAGTTAGTAATAGATTTTAGACCAAACAGTAAAATATTGGTTCATGTTTGTGGTTTTTCTTTTCAAAAAAGAAAAGAAAGCTGTATCATTTATGGAGTTCTCGTGAGAGTTCAAAATGATTACTATGAAATCAAGATAACGTGGGATGTCCAAATATTTGGTTGCAGAAAATATGAAGGTCAAGTACAATATTGACTGTTTGACCAAATATTCTATTTTTTAAAGAGCTTTAAGTGTTTTTTGTGTTTGGAAAAAAATAAAAGAGACTTATTTAAAAATCTGTATCACAAATATCATTCACAACCTCTTGCCCTCACACTCCCCCACCCCACAACTCACAACCACCCAATTGAGGCAACAGGTCAACAGTCAAGTCAAAATTGTACCCACTCCTACATGTAAACTCATGCAAAAAGTATAAGTGCAGATGTACATGCAGAGTAATATCACCTACCCATGGAAATAACTTGTCTGAAAGTCTTCATCAGTAGGAAATACAAGCATAAACTTGTTATCTGGCTTCATTCTTGTATCTTCCATATTTCCAAACAGCACACCTTATAGCTTAGCTTAAATTTAGTATTCATCATAAACAAAGACAGTAATATTTTCACATTTTAATGATACTTAAAATTAAAATAAATTATCACTGTCATTTTTCATGTCTAATATATTCAAACAATGACAAGTCAGTACTATATAAACTTTAAAAAAGTCAAGGAAAGGTTGTTTTTCCAATTTTGCCTTCCAACAAGAAATCACAATTAAGCATCTTGTGTCCCAAGGTCATCTCACCCTATCAGCAAACCAAAATTAAGTAAGACATGTTTAAAGAACTAAGCATCAAGGCTTGGATTTTGAATCACTAAATATGAATATTAGCTAACTAATGGGGACAATTTATGGTATTCTTTTAAAACATGATTTCTGCTACAAAGCAAAATTAAGAGGTAAGACCCTTTTAAAATAAGTATCTCTTGAAAGAAAAAAATAAAAGCAAACCACTAAGAGGAACTAGAAAAACCAGGAACATTAATAACACAAGCAGCTATCTATGCTTTCAATTTGATTCTATCGATTTATTACAGGAGGGAATAAGCATGAAGCTATTTTTCTTCCTCTGACTTGATAGTTCCTCTAGGATGCTAAAACAACTGTGCTGCTACAGTTTTGACTTTTAAAAACATCAAAATAGCAACTTCAAGTAAAATTACACATGGAAACATTTCCAATTTAAAATGCAGTCACTAAGCATTCCATGTTTACAACATAAAAGGTTATTCAAACTGCACATTCTCCCATTTGGTATCTGTCAACCATACATCATCAATTTATAATAATGAACTTTTTCTATAGTCATTAAACGCATCTCTCTATAAAGGTAAATTTAACTCAATTATTTAATAACTACTTGGTCTGTGGTGAATCCAAGTGCTCTGTCCGATTTAAGTATCTTGAAATTCTTGCTGATCACAAGAAAAATAAAATGTTCAGTAACCCACTGCTTCATTTAAGACCATCAACTTGGTCTATCTTGTGCTAGACAGGTTTGCATCCTCTCTCTGACCTCCTAGTTTATAAATAGGTTCTAACTTTTCGAATGCCAAAATACAGGTGTGGGACTCTCCAAAAGGTCCAGTGCTTAAGACTCGGCGCCTCCACTGCAGGGGGTGCAGGTTCAATCCTGGTCAGGGAACTAATATCCAGCTTGCCGCACAGTGTGGCCAAGAAAGAAAAATGAAACAAAACATACAGGTCTAATTCTATTCATCACACATTCCTACTACAGTGGAGTTTACCCCATGTTGACTTTAAATCTTCTCTATTATTATCAACAGTGTTTAATTTTATGAATTAGTCTTCTTTTCAGTCAAATATGTTCTCTTCTCAATCTCATGGAAATGATTTCAATCACGACCACAAAAAACAAAGCAAAACAAAGTCTAACATCCATCCTCTATTACATCTATCTTTCCAAATCCCCCTTTCCAAAGCTGACAACCAAAAGCACAGAATTTTAAAACTATGTAATACATAAGTTACCAGTCCCATTATACAGATGAGAAATTTTGAGTCCTAGGTAGGTAAAACCAACATAGTTTACAGTTGTTCTCAGTGGTAAGGGAATGGGAAATATACAGGGTAAGACGGGGAGCAGTATATGAAGTGCATAAATTTTGGGCAGCAAATATATAGGTTAAAATCCTGCCTACTTCTTCTCAACCTATGACTCAGCTTGTTCACAGGGTTATGATGAAGGTTAAAATATAACAGAACACAACAGTTCAAATACTGGTCCACCCGCCCACCTTTCCATTATAAATTAGCATTTAACCCTACTTCTTTGTTTGCTTATGTTTGTGTAAACTCTGCTGTACACAGCCTGCATGCAAGAAGCTTTGAGAAAACATCAGTGCCTGAGTTGGTGTCTTCTACTGGTCATGGATTAACGCAAATTGTTAAGTAAATGCTTTGCTGGGATTCATAAGGTCATCACATATGTGGCTTTTGTATTTTTATTTTTGTTTGAAGTGAAATGTTAGCTTAGATGTATTCATATGAAAGTGTTTTAAAGCCAAATAGAGGTCATTTTGGATTATCCCATATTTGGCATCATTCCTGCCTACACAGCCCTTCCACTAACACAAGTGTTGTCAGACTCCCAGTATGAAATCTAATCAGATCTGGGAATCAGAAATTCCTCTTGTATCGTAGAGACATCTGGAAAAGTCACTCCTCCTTCTCTATTGCTAAATCTTCGTCCCAAGGGAAGGTGGAGCAACAGACAAACAGCGTTTACTCATCCAATTCCCATTTCAATGACTACAGCAATATACAACAAAGACCAGAATAAATTCCTTCTCTATGTTTTACTACAGCCAATTTCCCAAAACCCCTCATAGAAGAAGAAAGAAAAAAACTTTCTTGCTGCTGTCAAAGGACCCCACAGAAGTTCTGTCTCCCTAGTCATTAAAGGTCCTAAATTCAGTGCCATTATCTACAACATCTAGAGAAAGTGGGAGGAGGGAGAAGTCACTCTCAGTCTCACTCCAATAGTGAGATTCAAAAAAAGTTACACCTAAAAGAAGAGTTCTCAGAAATTACCTAGCCAAGCACCTTAGGAAGAAGGAGCATGTGTATGGTAGCCAAGTTAGGAAAAGAAGTATAGGGAAAATGAGGTGTGAGCCTTAGGAATTCAAAGAAAGAAGCAAACCTCAATAGTTGGAAGGGAAATCTGCAGTTGGCAGAACCTACCTAATAAAAACTAGCTTTTTAGTAACACATCTAAATATTTACCAAGATGGAAAATGATTATCTGGAATAAGAAAAAATAAAATACCTAAGAAAATACATGTGTTGTCTTTCATTACTATTAATCTACATATATATGTAATATATGTACACACATACACAAAGAACCATTTGAATAAAAGCAGTAATTTTCAAAGCATCTCTTGGAAAAGATAATTATATCAACCAGAAAAGACAAAAAGTGCCATTTCTAATAAAACAACTTTAAACACCCAAAATTGGGTATTTTTTCTTTATAGTATTATAAAGCTATTTTAGTAAAAAGAAAAATAAGACAGTGCTAAATGAAAATAAAATGCAGCAATATGCACTGAAATTCTATGTCAGAAGTTAAAACATCATTTTTAAATAAAAATGAATTGATGCCTGTTTTGTGCTTTTCCCATTATATTCAACTCAATTACTAAAAATTTAGATGTTCAGTTTACAAGGGAGAAATAGAGTTTTAAGAATTACATCTGTTCTTACATCATACTGACAAATGACAGGTCATTTTGCCCAGAGAAGTTACCTATAATACTGATGAACAGTTAACTTTGAAAGTATCAAAGAGGTAAAAGGAAATATTCAAGATTAAATACAGAAAAGAGGACACTTGCAGAGGTCACCATCTTTCAGTTTATCTTTGTATTTCAAGGACAAATCCACAATTTCTGTTCTGAGGATTCAGATCAATGGAGAACAAAACTAAAACATCTACACTACATACAGGAAGGAAGAACATGAAAATTTGATATGACTTTAGCCACATCCTCTTATCTATGTACCCTGATAAAGACACATCCATTCAGCTTTTTGATTATTCCTCAAGGTAGGCTACATTTTGCTATTTTCTAAACAGTCTTCAATTTTTAACAGGGTAACTCAGAAGGACATATAAAGGAGAAGAATCTCCACCTTTTATGTTAGCACTGATATTTTGCTACTTCCTTTTTCAATATACCAACTGCAAAAAGACTGAAAATTATCTGAAAAACACCATGTAAAATCTGTTATTAGTGATATTACCTACAAACTAATGCCATTCATTATGGAAAAGCAGGTTTCTGTACTAAGGAACACCTAATGTGAATTAACTGCTAGGGAATCACTATAACTAATGTAAAAGGGTCCTAAACAGAGTAACAAGAAACATTTCTTTTTAAAAATTTTTATTTATCTAGGTCAACTGATACACTTCAAATGCAGAATTAGGTAAAAGATATAAACAAAATGCAGTAAAAATAAAAATCACAGCAATTTGACAACATTCTTCCCAAATCTTAAAGTTGTAAGACTTCATTATCAAAGAATACACTTCCTCATGGATTATTATTCCTTCATTTCTTAACATGTCTTCTATTGTAAGTTGTAGTAATTTAAGACAATATGAAAAGATCTGTTCATTACTTTGGTTTCAATCTCCACTAACTTTTCCTAAACTTCAGAGAAATTAAAAACAGAATCAAGAAAAAAATGAAAAGTATAGAACTTGGAAGTTATTTACATTGATAACTATTAATGCATTCATACAACTGTTCTAGACAGATTAAAAATGACAAGTTTCTTATCTGTACAATGATTGAGGGCATATACGCCATTTTTAGAGAAGATTCTGAGAATTATTCTTTGAGAACAATTTTTATTAGAACAAATTTAATAAAAAATTAATTAAATTTCAGTTTAATAAATCTGTTCAAATTGTTTTGATATTGTGTTTTCTCACATGTGAAACCCCACAAAATCTTTTCCACTGTGCCCTTACTATACTATTTAAATAATTTGAACAGAAGAGAGGAAATCAATACAAGCTAAGCAAAATTTAACAGGTAATTATCTTAAAAAGTCACCTTCTGTAAAATAACCTGCCCATGTTATCTGACTTGCATATAAACCTTAAGCAATAAATTTCATTAAATTGTGCTATATCTCGACCTTCAGATCACAGTATCTGCTGTTAAATACACGTAACTAAGGAATGACGAAAGCAATGAAGCAAAATAAACGATTTCGTGTATATTCTTTTACTCAGTCTGCTAACGAAACAAACAAGCAGTCCAAATCTTTACCTGATAATCTAAGAAATAAATTTTTCCCTCTAACTTAATAACTCTAACTTGTATGTGGCAATTTTTTTTACACACATTTAGGAAGCAATGAATGGATATATTAGTGACCTGAATCCATTAAAATCCCTGTAGACTATTGCATAGTTATGTTTCCAGCACAACCTGCCAACTATAGCATTAATAAGAATACAGGATTATTTCATAATTCTGAAGGTCCACATACCTACACGAGCACGTGCACAAACACACACTCTTGAGACTAGGCTTATTCCTTTGACTTAGTAACAAAAAACAGGCTTTTCTCTTGGAGCCCCCAAAATGACAGATCTTTTAAGTAAAAAAAAAAAAAAAACTTCATGCAAAATATTGTTTTAAGATTTTAATTTTATTGTGTTGTGTTCTAAATTAAATTTTTATTTGAGCTCTTATTACACTCAAGTTTTAATAATGCACACAAATTACACATTAATATAACTTAAAGGTATTATGCAATGAGAGGCTCAAATAACCTGGTAATTCTAATCTTAATCTGCTGGTTAAATTTTCTTACAAATGATTAGGATCTAATGTCCTATAACACTGAACTAGGAGACTCTAGGCAGAAAACAGTCTGTAGATAGATGATCAGAAAACATATTCACCATAGCGCCCCCCCTTAAATACCAGCAACTAAACTGCATATGTAGACATTAGAGACGACATAATCCAAATATGGGATAATAGTCTTCATTTTAATCTTTCCTCTATTTCTTTCAGAATTGATTCTTTTCTTGAAAACTGGACTGATTAAAATGAGCAAAGATATCTTAAATAAACAATCTGTGTTTGTCTTCTCTTTCTTTTCTTGCAGTCATTCCCTACAAAGCACTGCAATCTGCCAGTCCTCAGTGACTCTCCAAAAGTCATCTCCCTGCTGATCTTCCCAACCTTTCCCAGAGAAGCAGAGGGGCCACTGTCTGGCTTGCCCTGGGGCCTGTAGACAATGGTGGCAGCTGCATTTGGGAGCACATTCTCCTGGGATTATACTCTTTTCTTTTATTAACTTTTTATTTGGTATTAGGGTACAGCTGATTAACTGGGTAGCCAATTAACAATGTTGTGACAGTTACAGGTGGACAGCAAAGGGACTCAGCTATATATCTACAAGTATCCATTCTCCCCCAAACCCACCCACCCATCCAGGCTGCCACATAACACTGAGCAGAGTGGGATTATATTCTTAAATAAAAAGCATTTCAACCATGTCTGTATCAATGCTAGACATGATCTAGATCAACTAAAAGACATTTCTGTCCAGCATTAGCCCTTCATACACCACAAAAAAGCCCAAACAGGATATATTCCCTATACTTAAAATTCTAGGAAAAATAAGCCAACTTAAGGTAAGTTAGGGCTTCCCTGGTGGCTCAGAGGTTAAAGCGTCTGCCTCCAATGCGGGAGACCTGGGTTCGATCCCTGGGTCGGGAAGATCCCCTGGAGAAGGAAATGGTAACCCACTCCAGTATTCTTGCCTGGAAAAATCCCATGGACGGAGAAGCCTGGTAGGCTACAGTCCATGGGGTCGCAAAGAGTCGGACATGACTGAGCGACTTCACTTCACTTCACTTCTTAAGGTAAGTTAAGGGAAGACCAGGGTTCCCTGATAGCTCAACTGGTGCCTACAATCCAGGAGACTCCAGTTCGATTCCTGGGTCGGAAAGTTCCCCTGGAGAAGGGATAGGCTACTACCCATTCCAGTATTCATGGGCTTCCTTGGTGGCCCAGACAGCAAAGAAAGCGCCTGCAATGCGGGAGATCTGGGTTCGATTCCTAGGTTGAGAAGATCCCCTGGAGGAGGGCATGGCAACCCACTGCAGTATTCCTGCTTGGAGAATCACCATGGACAGAAAAGCCTTGTGGGTCCCTGGGGTTGCAGGGAGTCGGACATGACTGAGCGCCCAAGCACAGCACAGCACCAGGGATGAGCCAGGCACTTCTAAAACAATACCTATATAAAAACGCCAGCACATAATCCAAAAGCAATTTCCACTTCTTAGTACACATTTAGACTATGATCTTAGGAATACAGACTCTGCCTCAGTGAAGGAGAATAATCCAAAACAGCAGTCAAGTTTTTAAATAACTATTATAACTACTTCAAATACTTAATACTTCTTTGTCCACAATACAAAAACAAATTTTTCTGAAAAGAATTTTTAAATCAGACAATCCGGAAAAAGCATAATTACTTTAAAGTACATAAAAAAAAAAAAACTACTGTGTTTCAAAACAATACTCCTTAAGACAGCAACACATTTTCAAGACACCATGACAAACTGAAAATCAGGAGAAAAA
>SJYS01022399.1:464289-499678 GCA_006410695.1 Philantomba maxwellii | reverse complement strand
TGAATATTTTAGCATATATTCTACGAATTAAATCAGTACATTCTGGTGTTTCTCTTCTTTCTATCTAAACCTCTCTTTCCATATCTTTATACAAATTTATGTAGAAAAGGCTTCCTCAAATTTATTATGTTTGACACCTTCTCAAATATTTACAATATTTTTACCTTGAATATCAATTATTAAAACTTTAGCTTGATAATTCCACTCGACTGACATTTTTCTCTTTTAGGCAAAAAACATCTGTAGATTTCCTACTCCATTATTTAATAACAACAAGGATCAGAACATATCCAGTCAATACTAAGAATAATGTCTACATTATTTTTTATGTTATTCTTAAAGGATTCATTCATGTTTTCTATTTTAAAAATAAAAAGCATTTCACTACATGCTTAATACATGAAACATTAAATCATGAAACAAAGAAGAAATCTGTTAAGTTCTTGAAGCAGTTATGCATGCATAGAAAAGCAGTCATGTTAACATGCTGAAATTGACATTTTCTTATATCTAAAAGTCCATGTCTAGTAAAATCTGTGATCCCAGGGAGAAGCTGAATACAGAACAAACTTCCCTGAAAACATCTTAATTTCAAATAAATATTATAGATTAGCCAAAAACTTCTCACCCAAAACCAATATGCTCTTCTTATTGGCATAAAACAGGAAAGTTTAAAAAAATATTAGCTGAAGTAGTTTACAAGTGTTGTGCTATCATGTCACAGAAAAACCCGTCAGTTATAACTCTCCCAAAGTTAATTCCCAATTCTCATATATTAAGCTCTAAAAAGAAAATTTTTTTAAAGTCATTTTTCACTTCAAAAAAGCAAAATAAATTGATTCAATCTATTACAGTTAATTTACAAGGTGTAGCTATCTGAATATAGAACTAAATAGAAAAAGTGATGACAATTTTTCTGAGTAGTTACTGGTAAATTACTAAAATAAAACAAAAGTCTTTATTGTTTATACAGCTGACCCTAAAGATGGGCTCCCACCTGCTGCACAGTTGAAGAAAATCCACACAAAACTTTATAAACAGTCTGTGGTCCTTCATCCATGAATATTATCAAGCACAGATTGTGCAGAACCACAGTTCATATTTAGTGCAAAAAATCTGCATATAAGAGCTGTGCAGTTGAAACTCCTGTCGTTCTAATGTCCAACTATATATGAAACTCCAAATATATCACCTATCTTTCCTCTTGCAAAACACACAATCAGATCTTTTTCAAATTTGAAACTATATTAAATATTAAAATAACCTTACTCATATTGAGAAGTTAACTTATAAATTTGAAAGGAAAAACTACCATATTTTTATTGTAAGTAAATCCAGAAGGAAGTACAACTTTTATAAAAAAGCACAAGGTAATGTTAGCAAAGTTATATAAACCTACTGAAAATTTTCTTCCTAACTTAGCTTTTTCTCACACTATTTCTCAGTCCTAGGCCACACACTGAAAATCTATCATGCTGCAAAGCTAACAGTGCTGTGCTATTTTCTCCCCTTTGACATACACCATGAACTCTTTAACATACCATTTATTTTCAGTCCAGGGACTGAAAACAAAATTAAATTGGTAGTACATTAGCCAATACATTTAGTCACTACTAAAAACCCATTCAACACATACCCTTAATAGAGTGACCATTTCATCTCTATCCTCTGGAGGTTACCCTTTACATCAGAGTACCAATTTCACCGGATTCTGCCAGGTAACTGCTTAGAGAGTTAAAGCTTAAAATAAAAACCCATCTATGTAACAATGGAAAAATACTGCTTTTCTCACACATAAACTCAAACTCCTGTCTAATCTGCGTTCCTTACAGAATCTCACATAGCAAGTACAGAGTATTAATTTGCTCAAAAAGTAATTCATTCTTCCTGCACACAAAGGCTATTTCATACAAGTCATTAAAGACTAGCAACAAAATCAGTTCATTAAATGACCTATGAAAGAATGACATAAAAATGCTCATGCAATATTCACTCATGACCTCCAGAATGAGACTAATTACATCATTCCTCTTACAGGAATCACAAGCAAGTTAACACTGTTGTAGAGATTAATGCTAACAGACTCTAAGGGAATTAACCACTTACCTATCTGAATTCACTAAGAGTCCCTATTTTATATCTTACTGATATTTATGTTTTTGGCATGAAAAAAGCATAAAGATGAGGATCACTCCTATCATCATATAAATACGGTTCTATGTTCCAAGCACATGTAACAAAACTCTAACTAGAATTCATGAAATTTTGTTTTGAATAACTGATTTTTTTAAAAAGCAACTTATTTACTATTTAATTTTTAAAACATTACCAAAAGAAACTTAAAATGGGCAAAAGCATATTCTTTCTTACACAATTCAAAAAGCAGATAGTTAACACAATTGATTTTGTGATAGATTCAAAGGTTATTCTATAATATTCCCATTTTCAACAAAGTTCATCAGAAAACTGTAATGTCTGAGAATTCTAACGTGCTGTCAACATTCTGACAAGTCACAAAGAGCTGTTGCAGCAGTTCTTGGGAATCAGGCAACTGCGTGTAAGCACCTGACTGGGTGATAGGGGAAATGCCTTGGCCAACTAGTTGCATTTTAAGTTTCCTGGGTTCCAGTAGCTGCTTGTTCTCTTCACCAGTGTCAAGGTGAGTTAGTTTTTCCATCCACATTCGGAACTTCTCTGTCTGCCTCTGCATCTTGGAATACAGCTCAGGGCCTCTTCTAGGACACTGCCTATAACGTTTCTAAGACACACAGCACCCCTGCCAAGTAATCCTAAAACTTCGCTGGGCACTCCTTCAGATCCGCCAGTATGACTGGTCAGTTTTAAAGGCAGTGAGGCCATCTGATAAAACGTCATTAAATCAGAAAATTGTATTTTTATTAAGACATGTTTATTCAGGAAAATGACTTAAGCATTACCAAGAACAGGCAAATAGATTCAGCAATGATAAGGAGCACTTAATTAAGCAAACAAAAGTAATTCTGAGAAAAATAACATGACACTACCTTTTTCTCACAGCTTCACTGAATCTGCCTAGGATTTTGTATTTTGTACTATACAACTAACTACTCAAGTTTGAAAGTATCAGTAGCTTCCAAACTTGCTAAACATAAAGACCTTGAATGGTATAACAAATACCAAAACGTAGGCAGGGCCCAGGCATTAGGTTTAAGCCCCTTGGGTGATTCCAGTGTACAACCCTGACTGAGTATCACTGTATCCCTGAATATTTTCACACCATGACTTTAAAATTCTAAAAGTTGTTTTAACAGCTGACCCATAACAAGTCAGTATAAATAATTCTCAGTTAATTGATTTTCATCAACTACTCAAGTTAAAAAAAAAATGTTTTCCCCCATGGACGGAGGAGCCTGGTGGACTACAGTCCACAGGGTCGCAAAGAGTCGGACATGACTGAACGACTTCACTTCACTTTATGGAAAAACCACATAAAGGATATACAAAATCATGTATACTGCTGTGCAATATTTTTTATAAACCCTGGTTTGTGCAAGGTACTAAAACATATATCTCAAAAAAAGAGTTTTGTGGTTAAGTTTTGGATATACAAATCATATCCTCCTCTTTTGGATAACACATTAATGGCTCTGAGTTGTCCTGCAGTAGACAAATCTGTTTCCACATGATCCAGCACTTTCCAAATGTGTGACAGTGTACACCTATTAATATCAAGTAGAACAGTGGTTTGAGAGGATTCCAGTTTGGGGATATGCTCTTCTATATACAGTGTTTTATCCTTGAACTAGGCCAGATTAGTTTTGGTTTGGGTCCCAAATACTTTGGGTTTCTAATAAAACTAATTATAATGAACTCTTCTTTTCTTCAGGTAACTATTAAAAATGTTACCTCCTCAGATCACTCTTGCCTATGCTACCTAAAATAGCTATTCTACCCCATCTCTAGTTCATTTTTATCTGAACTCTTATATCTTGCTTTATTATCATTCATAATGTATATTTCTACTTTAGAGCATATGATGAATTCATTTATTATCTGTCTCCTCAAAAAAGATTATGTTTCACGAGGGCAGACATGTTTTGTTTCACGAGGGCAGACATGTTTCATTCACTGTTGCATTCCCAATGCTGCATAGCAGGTGGCCAAAATTTGCTGAATGAATGAACGATGGAATCAATCAATCTTGGCCTTACACCATCTACCTATATCAAGAAGTCTGCCCCCATAAAGAACTGCCTCCATGAAATGCTCTATTGTGTTTATCCCAGAGTGTTTCTGAAAATATAGTTTACTTTATCTCATAGTGGCTTTTTATGAATAGGTGAAAAAAAAGTTTCCCAGGTCTCAGTACCAAGAAATGCAGTGCTTCTCCTATATATATAAAGAGAACTGCTTATATCATGCCACCTCACCTCTTCAATGCCTAAAAGGCTACAGGACAAATTTTGAGACCAATTCTACCTAGCAGATAAAAACTTCATGAAGTTTACTGTTACCAACTTTTCCCTCTAACTTCATTTTATTCCTCCACCCCTGATTACTCCATTCCATGCCCTCTCTCCACATTAAAAAAAAAACAACAACAACAACAAAAAACACCTTATTTATAAGTAATCTTCTTCAAGAAGGACATACCTTTCCCCAAAGTATAACACATTTAGCTTATGGAGAAACTAAAAGGAGTTTGAAGTATATTAAACTTTCTTTAAACAGTTTATCCCCATTATAAGTGCTGGGTAAACCTTTAGTGTATAGGACAGGAATTTATACAACTACTCTGATGTTTCAGATTCTGGTGCTGCTTAATTTTCAGTATTTAAAAGCTGAATTCAACAAAATGGTGTGAGAACACTTGTGCTAAGGACAGTGAGAGAAGATGCAGCCTTATAAAGATGACTACCAGCAAAACACACTAAAAGCAAAGACATTTTAAAGTCTAAAAAGAAGACGCAATTACATCTGTCAAAACAAACAGGATGTACAATACCAAGTATGAACCCTAATGTGTAAACTATGGACTCTGAGTGATGATGTGTCAATCTAGGTACACACATTCCATTCTGTACAGGTATTGGTAGTGGAGGAGGCTGCACACGTGTGAGAAGAGGAATAAATGGGAAATCTCCATTTCCCATTTATTCTCATTTATCCCATTTATTCTCCTTTCGTTTTATTTTGCTGTGAACCTACAATTGCTCTAAAAAAAGAAAACCCACCAGGGACCATATTCTCATCTTAAACACACATATGTCCTTTTAACACTAAAATATATCCTACTTTGAGAAAGACATATCAAAAGCAAAGTTTAAGCTTTTACATACACAAAGTTTTTAAGGGCACTCACCTAAGGAAATAAATTAGGAAAAACAGGCCGAAAATAATATCTTGGTGCTTTAACATTAGAGATTGTCAAAGAATACCCACCAGTAACTCCTTATTGCCAAATTCAGACTCAAATTGAAGAAAGTAGGGAAAACCACTAGACCATTCAGGTATGACCTAAATCAAATCCCTTATGATTATACAGTGGAAGTGAGGAATAGATTTAAGGGCCTAGATCTGATAGATAGAGTGCCTGAAGAACTATGGAATGAGGTTAGTGACATTGTACGGGAAACAGGGATCAAGACCATCCCCATGGAAAAGAAATGCAAAAAAGCAAAATGGCTGTCTGGGGAGGCCTTACAAATAGCTGTGAAAAGAAGAGAGGCGAAAAGCAAAGGAGAAAAGGAAAGATATAAGCACCTGAATGCAGAGTTCCAAAGAATAGCAAGAAGAGATAAGAAAGCCTTCTTCAGCGATCAATGCAAAGAAATAGAGGAAAACAACAGAATGGGAAAGACTAGAGATCTCTTCAAGAAAATTAGAGATACCAAGGGAACATTTCATGCAAGGATGGGCTCGATAAAGGACAGAAATGGTATGGACCTAACAGAAGCAGAAGATATTAAGAAGAGGTGGCAAGAATACACAGAAGAACTGTACAAAAAAGATCTTCACGACCCAGATAATCATGATGATGTGATCACTAATCTAGAGCCAGACATCTTGGAATGTGAAGTCAAGTGGGCCTTAGAAAGCATCACTAGGAACAAAGCTAGTGGAGGTGATGGAATTCCAGTTGAGCTGTTTCAAATCCTGAAAGATGATGCTGTGAAAGTGCTGCACTCAATCTGCCAGCAAATTTGGAAAACTCAGCAGTGGCCACAGGACTGGAAAAGGTCCGTTTTCATTCCAATTCCAAAGAAAGGCAATGCAAAAGAATGCTCCAATTACCGCACAATTGCACTCATCTCACATGCTAGTAAAGTAATGCTCAAAATCCTCCAAGCCAGGCTTCAGCAATACGTGAACCGTGAACTCCCTGATGTTCAAGCTGGCTTTAGAAAAGGCAGAGGAACCAGAGATCAAATTGCCAACATCCGCTGGATCATGGAAAAAGCAAGAGAGTTCCAGAAAAACATCTACTTCTGCTTTATTGACTATGCCAAAGCCTTTGACTGTGTGGATCACAATAAACTGTGGAAAATTCTGAAAGAGATGGGAATACCAGACCACCTAATCTGCCTCTTGAGAAATCTGTATGCAGGTCAGGAAGCAACAGTTAGAACTGGACATGGAACAACAGACTGGTTCCAAATAGGAAAAGGAGTACGTCAAGGCTGTATATTGTCACCCTGCTTATTTAACTTATATGCTGAGTACATCATGAGAAACGCTGGACTGGAAGAAACACAAGCTGGAATCAAGATTGCCGGGAGAAATATCAATAACCTCAGATATGCAGATGACACCACCCTTATGGCAGAAAGTGAAGAGGAGCTAAAAAGCCTCTTGATGAAAGTGAAAGAGGAGAGTGAAAAAGTTGGCTTAAAGCTCAACATTCAGAAAACGAAGATCATGGCATCTGGTCCCATCACTTCATGGGAAATAGATGGGGAAACAGTGGAAACAGTGCCAGACTTTATTTTTTTAGGCTCCAAAATCACTGCTGATGGTGACTGCAGCCATGAAATTAGAAGACGCTTACTCCTTGGAAGAAAAGTTATGTCCAACCTAGATAGCATTTTCAGAAGCAGAGACATTACTTTGCCGACTAAGGTCCGTTTAGTCAAGGCTATGGTTTTTCCTGTGGTCATGTATGGATGTGAGAGTTGGACTGTGAAGAAGGCTGATCGCCGAAGAATTGATGCTTTTGAACTGTGGTGTTGGAGAAGACTCTTGAGAGTCCCTTGGACTGCAAGGAGATCCAACCAGTCTCCATTCTGAAGGAGATCAACCCTGGGATTTCTTTGGAAGGAATGATGCTAAAGCTGAAACTCCAGTACTTTGGCCACCTCATGCGAAGAGTTGACTCATCGGAAAAGACTCTGATGCTGGGAGGGATTGGGGGCAGGAGGAGAAGGGGACGACCGAGGATTAGATGGCTGGATGGCATCACTGACTCGATGGATGTGAGTCTGAGTGAACTCCGGGAGATGGTGATGGACAGGGAGGCCTGGCGTGCTGCGATTCATGGGGTCGCAAAGAGTCGGACACGACTGAGCGACTGAACTGAACTGATTGAACTGAACATGTCAAAGCTTCTAAATGTAAAGTAACATTATCTGGACACTGTAGTATTGAGGAAATCACATTTAAGCAATGCATACTTTTAATATAATCACTTAAATGGAGAAAAATTTATAATTGCTGTTTGTCAATTAATAAAGACTGTGCTGTGGTTTTTATAATTAGTAACATTTTAAAAAACGAGACTCTACTGTTCAGAACTTAACTGAAGCAGATTACAATGATTTTTAGCTATGAGAGACTTCAAAGGGGACGAACTCCCAGTTGTATAAGAAGAGTAAGTTCTAGGGATTTAATACACCATAGTGACTACAGTTAACAATACTGCATCATATATTTGAAAGGAAGACAATTTCCTAATACATAAATCATAAGTATGCAAAGTAAGAGGTGTGTTATGCTAATAAATTTCACAATATATACATTTAGGAGAAGGGGACGACAGAATGAGATGGTTGGATGGCATCACTGACTCAATGGACATAAGTCTGAGCAAGCTCAGGGAGCTGGTGATGGACAAGGAAGCCTGGCGTGCTGCAGTGCATGGGGTCACAAAGAGTTGGACAAGTTTGAGTGACTGAACTGAACTGACATTTATTAAATCAATACTTTATATACCTTAAGTTTATACAATGTCATATGTCAATTATGTTTCCAAAAAGCTGGGGGGGAAATGCTGATGCCTGGGTCAGATCCAGATTCTGATTTAACAAGTCTGGAATGGAGCCCGGGTGCTCCCCGCTCAAGTGACTCTAACATACAGCCAGACTGAAAACTGCACAGATACTACGTTCTTTGTTTGCATTTACTGATCACTGCTTTCAGGCAGTTTTCACCTGACTACAGTCTTGGTATTTTGTTATCAGTGTATTTAATGAGTATCCTAAACAGCTGCCAAAATACAATCAGATTTTAAATTATGGCCATGGGGCTTTCAGTCACCTCATATTCAATAAAGGAAAAAGGTTACAGGATTCCCGACCTGGGTTTGGGGTCTCATCTTCCACTGCGAGTCCCTGCAGCTTAAATTAATAATAAAATTTTTCAAGTAATTCAACCCTCAGTAGGTTACAAACCCTCACCAATCAATTTTAAACAAAAGTGTAGCAAGAGGAACATGTGCAAAGAACATGAATAGATTTATTTACCAAAAGAACACAAATGGCCAGTATGATTTTTCAACTTCATTAGTGATCAAAGAAATACAAATTAATGCCAAGATACAATTCTTCCATCAAACCAGCAACATTTTCATAAACACTCAAAAGAGAGAAAATAATGCAGCCAACACTTTAAGCTCCTGGATGAAATAAACTCAATAAAGTCTTAAACAGTAGTTTGGCAGTATGTGTTGAGAGACTTACAAGTGTTCATACTCTTCTTCATAATAGCAAAAGCTAAAAAGAGCCCAAAGGGCCAACATTAGGGAAGTTATTTTATAGTTAGTTAAATTATTCAAAATCTACACATGGTTTTAGGGAGACTATTGTGTTTTGGTTAACTGCTCAAAATGCAGTATTAGAGGGAAAGAAAAGTATACATAGTATGATCAATTCTGTTATATATTACAGAAGGCAATACTCTTAAATGTTAACAGAAACAGGATTTTAGTCTTAGACTTCACATTTTTCTATTTTCAAATTTTTCTAAGGATTTACTACTTAAAGAAAAAATTTTTTATTTCCAAGAGTTAAATGATCAGACACAATAACTCTCTACACAGGAAAAACTGTAAGGTAAAACAACAGCTAATCATGAGGGATTTCACTGTATAAATAATTGTGGTGAGTTGTGAATGCTGAGATCCTAGCTTCAGGAGGGCTGAGCTGCTTCAGCCTGACCACAAAGGATTAAGGACTCAGATGATCTTAGCTGTCCTCTACAGCCTGACATTCTCCAAAATAGACTAATTAGATTTTCTAAATGCAAATCAACTGACCCTTACCCACCAAGATGGATACTATTTCTGAACCTCCGTCCAAGTGGTCACTCCCATGGTGCACTATGGTGCACTACTAAACTGCACAAAAGCAAGTCACTACAGCCAAGGCAGGATGAAGCTACAGGCTTCCCGGGTGGCACCGTGGTAGAGCATCTGCCTGACAGTGTAGGAGACACAGAAGACAGGGGTTTGATCCCCAGGTTGGGAAGATCCCCTGGAATAGGAAATGACACCCTACTCCAGTATCCTTGCCTGGAAAACACCATGGACAGAAGAGTCTGGTGGCTACAGTCCACGGGGTCGCAAAGAGTCAGACACAAGCAACCAACTGAGCACACACACAAGATGAAGCGACCATGAGGTTCATCAGATACTAAACATTTATGAAAAACACGTCACTGGAAAACCTTTCTCTGCTGCCCACCCTCAGTGACGCACATAAGCTGCTCTGTTCAGAGAATTCTTGAATTGAAGTCTGATGTCCGTTATTCACATTCACTAAAATCAAAATTCCCTGGGTGAGTTCCACAGCCAACCAGTGGTTAGGACTCCATGCTTTCAATGCCAAGGGTTTGCATTCACTCTGATCAAGGAACTAAGATCCCACAAGTCATGTGGCACAGCCAAAACAAAACAAAAAACAAAAATTCCCTGCAAGAGCAGACTTTATATATCTAGTTTCAAAGTTATTTTACAGAAAAACTGCTGTTTCTCACAACCCATGAAGAAATAACGCTCCAATAATATAACTGCAAAGAATGATTAATAATATAAAAAGATCTATAAATGAGATACTCAATAAAAACCTTCAATACTCAAAACCACCACACACTATTTTCACATTAATATCCACTATGAAATACTCTATTTTTGCTCATCTCTAAGTCCCCCAAATGAAAGAACTGCCAGAATTATCTTGATATGATACTTCCAGATTCTTCAAAGAGAAATATATCAATAGTTTGGAAAACTTCAAGGAGAGAATGACCTAGTGTGGATATTAAGCTGCCTGTCAGCTAAACACTAAGACAACAAAACCACTTTGTAAACATCTGTGGTCCAAATATCAGACTCAATTATTATGCATCACCAGGCACTATGTAAGTCTGCAACATTATTTTCACTCTTTAAAAGAAAATGCACTAATTGTTAAAATTGTTTGGCATAAGTCAACATTTAGCATAATTCCTTCAGTGTTTAAACTGCTGCCAAACAAAGTTTATGAAGCACTTCTGAACTACTAAAATTATTTGGAACTTAATGAAAGTGTAAAGCAAGAATATCAGTTTTTATTCTCCCTCTTGGTTTCTATTCTGTATAAATCGCTGCATTCAAATTCCAAATCCCAAGAGATTCTTTGTTAGACATATCCAGTTTAAGTTTACCTGAATGTCCACAGTGTTGCACTCATGTTTCAAGTCAGTTCACAATTTATCCTATCTTTACAATCTATGTACCTTTTCAGAAACTGCCTTGCTATTAGGGAAGAGTGTATCCCTCCTGCCCCAAAGTTATAATGTGACTCAAGAAAATAAGGTACACATAATTATAACAGAAAATGCCAATCAATGTCAAAATTTTTCAGGGGTAACAATGCGGATAGTTGAGATGAACTTCCTAATATTTAAACTTAAGCTGTTCTATCTTTGTCACTTTGCGTAATTCTAGGAAAAACCATTCATAGCTGCTTATGCGTACAGCACCTTCAGAAACTGCGGTGTGCAACCCAAATAGTCATATATAGTGGTCCTGCAGCCTACCTACCATTTGGTTCTCCATGATTACTCTACATATTTTGAAAACTACACATATTCAAAACAGAAACTAAATTATAGATACAGATAACTTACTTTGGTATTTCGGTTGGTTTACCATTCAGAATAGACAAGAAATAGATGACTGGCATTTTAGAAGTTTTAGATACTGGTCAAGGTAGTCAATTAGCAGAGGTGTTTGGAAAATATAAACAAAGCACACCTAATCTATATAAGCCAAACAGGGAGAACGTCCTTGAAGGTATTCCTCATGCCACCTCTACAATGGGGTCTATCTTCAAAGAGAATTTTTGTTCACCCACCTTCTCCGTTTCCATAAAAAGACAAAGAAGTATTAGGCAGTTACGTAAAAATCTGTTTAGTGAGTGGAATTAAGTACTGTATCAAGAGATCCATTATGATCATGAGTAGTAGATTAGTACAGGACCTAAGAATGCATAAACAATTGTGTGGTTGTTAATAGGCTTTCCTTAAAACACTAAATATAAAATGTAAATATACCTGCCTTAGAACAACCCCAATGTCTGCTCCTCTCATGCAGTCAACTGATGGGCTTCAATTAAACCCTCTCTCCCAGTAATTATAACACAGGGAACTACCAAAGGAATTCAATAGATATTAAGACAGTAAGCATGTCCAACAATTGTTAGGAACACATTTAATATACTATATGCATGATACTTTTATTGTAAGTTGAACACCTATAAAATCATTCTTGTTACTGAGTTTCTGTAAGTTTGGTTAGTTACAGATTTAATTAACCAATATGATTTTTCTTGAAATATTCTTCGTGTATCAGCAATATGCTGATGTAAAGAATCAGAAACCTTTCAAAAACTAGGAGGAAAAAAAGTCACCCATAAAACTTTGAAAACCAAAACTTCCCCCTCTTTACCATAGCAACAAATAACACTGTCATGATCTATTACATGCTGACTACTTTACAGAATATTCCTAATCGAAAGTCTCTTCAACAATGAGAATTCACCCAATTAAGGACTGTTCAGATCTCATTTTTCTTCCACTAGGAAATCTCAAGACTGCCTTCACAGTACACAGTATCAGATGAAGTAATATAGAGAAAGCAGATTATGTCAAACATGTAATAAATTACAGACTCATATCAATGAGAGCTAGAACAGTGGATTTCCACTGAACTTTTTAAACTTGGGGGTGTTAAGGGGGAAATTTTTTAAAAAACATTCTTTTCAAATGCAAGTGACAACGAGCTAATCATGCACTGAATGGAGGAGAAGGGGAATACATAAAACTGTTTTAGCAGGAACAGTTACTAGAAACCTTTAACAAAAGATAGAACATGTTATTTCAGACACCATCAGCTTGAGTGCAGTGGCTATATAATAAAGCAAGGTGCCTATTCCTGAGGAGTATGTACTTGGTAATAACACTGAACAGTGAGCATTAGATCTACGCAGTGCTAGAAAGGCAATGATGGGAGTTCAGGTAGTGGGTTACAGAGAAAGAGACTTGTGAGAAATTCCATTCTTTAAAAATAATCTTGTCCCTATCATTAAATTTTTTTTTTCTAGTGCTAAAGTGCACTAGAAACCTCAAAACAGATTTTTTAATTGGCGTGTCTTGTTAATACACTGCAGTCTTCAAATTTACATAGAGCTGCAGGTCTCCTGGATTTTTTTCAAGTGTCACTCATCTAACTGAGCCCAAGAGCTGAGAAACGCCATGAGGTGCTCTACAGTCAGTTTAAAAAACATCCTCTACCTGGTATCTCTGCAGTGATTGTCTTGCTGCTCCCTGAAACCTCTTCATCATCACCTGATGAGCTCGTGCTCGAGTCACACGTCAGGTCACTATCACTGGTGCTACTGTCCTGTAACAGGTTGTATTTCTTCCGTGCAGCAGCCTCCCGTTTCTGCCTCAGTAGCCTGATTCTCTCCTTGTGCTTTTGGCTCCGATGACCTTTAACCTTGGCAACTCGGCCGTTCTGTTTATCACTGGATTGCCGGTTTTTCTTGGCAGCCATGGTGGATGTTTCACTTTCAGATCGTGACCGGCGAGACTTACGCCCAACTGTGGCACCAGACACTCCAGAAGGGTCTCCTTCTACGGCTGTTTCTGTCTGGGAGGGTTCATTCTCCTCTGCAGAAGACAATGTATCTGAATCGGCCAGGTGACCGCTAGAGGAAGGGGAAAGCATGCAGTGGTTAGAAGAATCACTCTCATAAACTCGGCCAGTTGTCGGCTTGTCACTCTCTGTGGATGCTAACTGAGACTCGGAAGAGTCCCTTCTCAGTTCCATCAACAAGCAGGGCATTGAAGAAAGAACTGTAGAATCTACCACACCATCTTTTGGAACCTGTTCCAGTTCCACAGATCCATCTTCCTCCTTAGCTGTCTCTTGTTCAGATGTTTTTGGTGGCACTTCAGACTCAATGAGTTCTTCAACTTTTCCCACTGCCTCCTCCATCTTCATTTCAGATTTTCGAGTTAATTCATGGAGCAGTCTAGGAAACTATGTCAAAGATGTAACAGGAAACCAACCTGTACAAAAACACACAAAGATCAATAAACAGAAACAGCGGGTCATTGAATCAACACAACATTCCTACGTTTCTAAGTGGATAGTAAAAGTAGCCACATATGGGCCTCTAAAATATATGTATCTATTAATTGCTCAAACAAGTCAAAGGACTTAATGCAACCAAATACTGGCATACATGGCTACTAAAAATGGCACAACACTAATCTTCTATTACTCAACTTGCAAGGCCAGAAAGCAACCAAACAAGTATTCTCAATGTTAAAACTTTATTTAAAGTGTTCAAGAGAAGGATCCTCAAAACTCTGATATAGGTAGCACACATTTTTAACTCTAATATAAATCTTCAAAAAATTGATCTAGAACAAGTTAACTGGAATGATTACTTTTATGTTCAAACCTTCAAAGAAAAGAAGCAAGGGAGCGAGCTACAGTGAGTGACATCAAATGTACACCTTCGTTAAAGGGAAAAACCCATCAATTAAGTGCATCTGACAAGTGAACAACAGAAGTAATTACGTGATCAAAGCTGCCTGCCATTTTGCTCAATAGGAGCTGCTCTAGACAGGCATTAAACCGAAAAACCTGAATCTGTTGTTTCATATGCTCTTCCTAATTCCCATAAACCTTTCATCATGCTGAATGTGAGTCTAGTGTATAAACGTATGTTTTGTTTCATAAACAATAGCCACTAAATACAGATAAACTACTTTGTGAACCCAGAAAACCTAATACTCTTGATTTTAAGAATGACTTAAAGGGTTTAAAAGAAAACACTCTACAACACGCATTATCCACCTCCTATGCTAACTTTAGAACCTAATATCTTTCCCTCACTGTGTGTGCTACAACTCCACTTACTCATAAGAGAAACAGGACATAATCTTTAACCACAAAAGTTGTGACCAATACAGCACGAAGTTCATTAACTGGTAGTTTTTAAGAGAATGCTAACAATGTTTAAGGCAAGTAAGTATGTCACCCTGAACAACTGATGTTAAAGAAGGCAATTATCATAATGTCCCACAAGTCACAGACAGACACAAACATTAAGCTGCATGGTGTTAGTAAAGGTACAATAAGGCATCTCCATTACATCATTCCATGGAGTTCCTTGAGAGTTCACTATGTGGTAGACAGTAACTGGAGGATAACTGAAAAATCCTTTCACTGATCTAATATGACAAGTCTACTTTTCGCTTACTATAAACATAAATGCTCTATGTATCTGTTATTTTCTCCTCGCTCAGGTCCTGTTCTTAGCTGCTGACAAAATGGGCGGGCATTCTGCAGCTTCCCTGGTAAAGTATCCACCTAGCAATACAGGAGACACGGGCTCAACTCCCGATGCAGGAAGGTCCCACACGCCATGGAGTTACTAAGCCTGAAGCACCACAACTGCTGAGCCTGGGCTCCAGAGCCCAGGAGCTTCAACTACTGAGCCCTCGCACCACAGCTTCTGGAAGCCACATGCCCTAGAGCCCATGCCCCGCAACAAGAGAAGCCGCCACGACGAGACGCCTACGCACTGCAACTAGAGTAGCCCCAGCTCGCACAACCAGAGAAAGCGCGAGCGGCAACGAAGAGCAGCTCAGCCAAGGAAATAAAGAAACCAGGCATTCTGATGAAGGTTCCCTAACACATTCATGAAAATCAGAACATTCATGACCACAGGAAACACTTATAAATTAAAAATCCCATGGGACTTCCCTGGCAGTTCAGTGGTTAAGACTCCACACATTTCCACTGCAGGGGGCCTGGGTTCGATCCCTAGTTGGGGAACCAAGATCCCACATGCCACAACCAAAAAAATAAAAAAAAAGTATAAATATATTTGTATCATTATTAATTTTTGTGCTAAAAGAAAAACAGCATAAACGTCACTGCAAACACCACTCCAAAAGGAATGTAACACCACTGCAAGCCAACAGAGGGAGTAAAAGTTAAATCAACAAATGAAGCACGCTGACAGAAAAGAGAAAAAAAAAAAAAGAAATAAAATATTTATAGATATGCAATATCCTCGGGCAAGAGGACTAAAACAAGGTTTTCTAACTGAAGAAACATGAGAGTTGACTCTTCTGCAGAGAATGAAGTTATATACTCTAGAATAGAAGTCTTCTTAAATATCAGAAAAGACACTAAGATGAAAAATACATCTGTTAAAATGATCTTTAAAACTCTTGCTTCAAGTAAATAAATTATGTGGATAGCACAAATAAATATAGACTATTTTTCCTTGTAAGAAAACATAACAATTATGAACGTCTTTCAATATGACACATCAACCTTTCAAGTTCCTTCAATTTTAAGTATTGAGATTTACAGTGGCTTCTGTTTCCTAAAAAAGCAACCAGTATTG
The DNA here is from genome assembly GCA_006410695.1 of Philantomba maxwellii. Lineage (NCBI taxonomy): Eukaryota > Metazoa > Chordata > Mammalia > Artiodactyla > Bovidae > Philantomba > Philantomba maxwellii. The sequence goes on along the minus strand of SJYS01022399.1, from coordinate 483,512 downwards.
CAGGCAAAACCACTTAAATATGTCCATATTAATCACAAACACTGGCATCAACCATACATAGGACATCATGGTATGCCCATACGATGTGGCCATAAAGAATAAAAAAAATTCTCTATATACTACTATGGTGCACTTTCTAATACATAACATTAAATGAACAAAAAAGATATACTATACCATTATTATAAAATGAACAAAATTATATAAGTTTGTCTATACATGCACAGAAATCTCTGGAAGGACTGTAAAGAAGAGAGTAACACCAGCTGTGCTGGCAAGGAAAGAGTGATTGAGACACAGGAGTCAAAGACTTTTTACTGTACAAGAATTTTGTACCTCTTGAATTTTGTATCCCATACAACTCTACTCAAAACTCCATTCTAACATAAAAGTCTACTGAAGTCTTCTGAAGGAAAAAAGGACTTCTATTAGAAGTTCTATCATACTGGAATTTGGTTGTAATTCATAAAACAAGGAAAAAAGTAAAACAAAGTAGAAATAAAAATCTAACAAAATTCTCTGCAATGGAATAAAGATGAAGTATCCAAAACACCAGGGAAAAAGATGTCATATGCACATATTAATCCTCCCAAACAGATTATTTACTGCATATATGGTTTTCAATCGGGGGAGGGGGGGGAAGTGCGATTTTCCTGGTAGAGGTAGTCAAATGTAGCTGGCAGTAGAAATGATAAAATTATCAAATGGGAGTTGCATCTTTGAGATAAAAGACTCCGAAACTCTTTGGTTTAATGTTGAGAGGGTTTTTCAGTGAATTTACATTCAAGTGTGAAATCCACAACAATTAGCGTTTATCCTATTAGAACAGCATTCCCACCCATGCTATTCATCCCTCCAATCTAAAGGCAATCAATCCCCTTCTGTGTATATGTATATATGTATACACTGTATATGTTATTACAACCTATCCCCTCTTACCTCTCTAGAACCTTACATTATGATTATTCCCTGGCATTCATCAACCTCTCACACTCAACTAGACCATCCGTTCATTCATTCACTCATTCGCTAAAAAAATAATCTACTTCTGCCTGTCACTTCAACCTCCCATCTCCCATCTCCTCCTCCAGGGACTCTTCTCTTCTTTCATATCCAACTATTAACAGAACTGTCCAAACTACTTCTATTTTCTTACCTCTCACATTCCCTCTCCAACCAAATCTCACCTGACATCTGCTTCTATCAAACCAGTAACAGCTCTTCCCAAGATCATTAATGACCCCCATATCTCTGAATCCGACAGACAGATCTAACCTAATGTCTAAGCAGCCTTCTATACCTCACCACTCTCTTCTCCTGAAACTGTCCTTCTTTGGCCTTCAGGCTTCCCTGTTTTACTTCTGGCTGCTCTTTCTTGGCCTGCTTTGCACGATTAACTTCCTCTACCGAATCCCGCAGTCAGCAGCCCAGGGCTAGGTCTTCTTCCCGTCACCAAAGTGAGCTACCCTCCACTCAGTTTCCACTACCATCCCTATACTCGTAATTTTGTTTTTCCATCTTAGACTTTCTCTGAACTCTATTCCAGTCTTCTCAAGCATCCACTTGACATCATTTAGATTCACAAAGAGAATCAATTCACCGTAATCCATCTCTTTACTACCCTACTCTGCTCCTTCTCTAGCTTTCCCCAGCTCAGTCAACAGTACTACTACTATCTCAGCTGCTTATGTCAAAAACCTGAGGGTTACCCTCTCCTTTATTCACTGCATCCCATCACTCACTAATTTCTATCAACCCTACATCCTCAGATTACTAGTCTATCCACTACTCTCTGTCTCCACTGTTAACCACTCTAAACACAACCGCTATCATTTATTTTTCAATGGGATGATTGACAATCAACTCTTGACTCTGTATTCAGTCTTGCTCCTACCCACCAACCTATCCTTCATACAGCAGGCAGAACAGTATCTATACAAGGCAAATCTGACATGCTTATATGGGAAAATTTTAATTTTTTTTATATTTCACATACTTTCTATAAATATGTTAAAAATATACTGTAAGGTTGGGGTGGCAAGATGGGGTGGGAAGGAGGGAGAGATGACCAAGAGGAGAGAAAGTTAAAGGCAACTTGAGCTTTGCTGATGCTTTTCTCTCCCCCTTTAAAAGACTTGTATGCAATTTCAAAACCCAGCTGTCAATTTTGGACAACAAAAATGCAGCATTTTATTAGTCCTGTACTAATTAAGAAACTAAGACAACAGAAGATGAGGACAGGTGGAAAAGGTAAACCATGGAAAGGTCCGCTCTGAGGAGACGGTGAAGTGATAAGCGTCAGAGTGAACAAGGGGCTTCCCTGGTGGGCTAGTGGTTAGGAGTCCGCCAGCCAACGCAAGGGACACAGGTTTGATCCCTGGTCCGCGAGGATCCCACACGCCGCAGAGCAACTAACCCCATGTGCCACAACTATGGGGTCAGTGCTCTGGAGCCCGAGAGGTGAGACTACTAAAGCCCACATAATCTAGGGCCCACGTTCCACAGCAAGAGGAGCCACCGCCAAAAGAAGCCCACCCGCTAGGGTAGCCCCGCTGCTCACGGCAACAAGAGAAAGCCCATGCACAGCAGCGAAGACCCATCACAGCCAAAATAAACAGTCCTTTTTTAAAAAACAAGTAAATGAGGTTACTAGGAAAATCTGGAGGGAGTTTGTATCATAATAGACCTCAGCAAAGCATAATAAAAGGTGAAAAAGAAAGCAGGTTTGGGAGTTTGTGAAAAATGGAAAAGGGTTTAACATATGCTACGGAAAATCTGACAAAATAAAACTGCTAAGTACAATGATTTACACAGCGTGAGAGTTCACAATACTCATTTTCTAGAAACCATTAACACGAACAAGCTAAAATGTGATTGTTCTTCCCTACTCAAAACCTATGTCAAAAAGACAAAAAAACCCTCTATTCATATCTCCAGTTTCATCTTGGGCCACTAACACCCTAGGTCTCTTCAGCCTAGAAAGAATGTCACAAAAACAGGTTTTTTTTTTTAAATATCACTGGCCTTTCCCACTCATACTGTGCCTTACCTCTTGCTGGGTACTCTTTGCACCTTATCAGAATAAATACTGCTTCCTTGGGGATAGCCATGGGCACCTTACAGACTAATAAGATCCCTGGTACATACACATATTATATACCTATCATTCTTCAGGACACTTTGCTTAACTGTAGTTAACTAACTGCGTCACTGTTTAATGTCCATCCCCCATATATTAACGGCAAATTAAATAGCCACCCCCACCAGCTGATTGTCCCTATGATTAACAGGCAAAAGAGAACACAAGGCAAAAATTATGATCAAAACAAAAGGTGTCATTCTAGTCTTGCATGGCTCAAAGACAAACATAATGGGAATTTGTGGAAGTTTTCTTCTGACTGCAAATTTCTCTAGGAAGTCGAAAGCAAGGTGCTTAGTAAGGATGAAACAAGGTGGCGGGAAGGCTGATCACAGGACTGGGAGGAAACAGCAGTGAGAAAGTCCAGAAGCTAGGGGAGTACAGCATATGATCTCCAGACAATAAGGAACCACTTCACGGGCTGAAACCATGACTTTAAAGCACCACGAAAGTTCCAAGGTACACATGGACGTGTCTTCTCCTTTCAAGTTCAACTATGTTAAGTCTAAATGCAGAGGGAGAAAGTGGATTTACCCAGAACTGTACTTTTCACCAAGCAAGTAAAGCAACTCAAGAAAAAAGCAAGACTGTGTATAATGTTATGATTTTACTGTTCTAACATTAAGAAGGTATAGGGTAGTGAAAATGCAGTGAACCTATAGAATGGACATCCCACTGGAATAACGGTATACACTGAACTGGAAAGATGGAAGGTGTTAGTCCAAAAACACTGAATGAAATTGAGATTACAGAGGGTTATGAGATTGAAGAAGGAAATGGCAACCCACTGCAGCATTCTTGCCTAGAGAATCCCGTGGACAGAGGAGCCTGGTGGGCTGCTGTCCATAGGGTCACATAGAGTCGGACACGACTGAAGCAACTTAGCATGCATGCATGCAACAAGACCTAAAACAGTGCTGAGATAGTGGCTAAGCTGGTTAAGAATCCGCCTGCAATGCAAGAGACCTAGGTTCGATCCCTGGATTGGGAAGATCCCCTGGAGAAGGGAAAGGCTATCCACTTCAGTATTCTGGCCTGGAGAATTCCATGGACTGCATAATCCATGGGGTCACAAAGAGGCAAACACGACTGAGCAACTTTAAGACAATGGCACAGCCCAAGGACATGACATAAACTGATGAGATCTAACTATGTCCAAGACCTAGTGGCGCAGCTGTAAATAATCTCTTTGCCAATGCAGGGGACACAAGAGAGGTGGGTTTGATCCCTGAGTCAGGAAGATATCCTGGAGTAGGAAATGGTAACCCACTCCAGTATTTCTGCCTGGAAAATTCCAGGGACAGAGGAGTCTGGCAGGCTACAGTTCATGGGGTCGCCAAGAGTAGGACACGACCGAGCACACACACGTGGACTGCAGCCTGCCCAGGCTCCTCTGTCCATGGGGATTTCCCAGGCAGAAATACCAGAACGGGTTGCCATTTCCTTCTCCAAGGGATCTTCATGACCCAGGGATCGAACCCACAACTTCTGCATTGGCGGGTGCACTCTTTACCACTAAGTCACCAGAAAAGCCGAACCCTCAGTATACACTCACTGTAACACATCAGCACGACAAATGACACACCCAAAGGCGCCATGCCAGTTCCAAGGCTTACCACAGAAGGTCAAAAAGTAAGCAGTGCCCAATTCCTGCAAATGCCCACACCTTCCCCAAAATGGCTACAATACTCTTCCCACTCATTAGCCTATGAAATTACCCACCCCTATAAAAACTTACAACCCCATACCCTGGTGCCTGCCTCTCTTGCCTTCTGAGGTGGCCCACACTCATAAGTCTTCTCTTTACTATGGCTCACTCTTGAATTCTTTCCTGCATCAAAGCCAAGAACCCACACTTGGCAGCCAACCCAGGGACTCATATGAGACCTGGGACGTAACCATCCTCTCGCATCTCACTATCTCGCAATAGTGCTACTAAAAGTGCTATCCCTGAATGACTGTCTGCAATGAGGGAACTGTACAAATTATGAATAACGGATCAGAGACTTATAGCAATTTGATATTGTCATGACAAACAAACAGCATTTTAATTTTCTAGTATCTGATTTTGAATATTTTACCCCCAAAATCCACCAGTGATGGAATGGGAATAAAAATACAACAGTTCAAGAAACATAGGTTATATAGTATGACTATGGATAACTATGGATGTAAGTGGCTGAAGTAGGGTAGGAAACAAAACCATTATGGGAACTGAGTGGGTAGTGTCAGAACAGTCATCCACACATATACTGAAGTGGCAAGAATTAAGACAAAAGTAATAATAGACAAAATGACACTAAGCAAGGAACAAAAATCATTTTAATATAAAGGGGTCAGTGGCTAAAGAACAGTGCAGTATAGGGATAAATGAAAGAGAAAATTAATTTGAAAAGTAGCAAGGAGGAACAGTCAATCATTCACCCTCCTTCTCCAGACCAGAGGATAAGGGCTGAAGGAGAAAAAACACAGCCACCCTTACAAGGTGAAGCAGTGCCTTCCCCTCCGGGGAAAGCCAGATTTCTACTAGCATCAGAAGGTAGAGGGCCCTCTAGGGCCCCACGCCGAGAGCCAGAGTTTCACAAGAGAAGCCACGGTTTCTATCATGAACAGTATGAAAAGGTAAAAAGACATGACACTGGAAGATGAATCCCCCAGGTCACTAGGTATCCAATACGCTACTGAAGAAGAGCAGAGAAACAGCTCCAGAAAGAATGAAGAGGCTGAGCCAAAGCAGAAACTACGGCCACTTGTAAGTAAAGTCCGATGCTATAAAGAGTAATACTGCATAGGAACCTGGAATAGTAGGTCCATTAGTTAGGTTAGGTTAACTGAAATTCGCTCAGTCGTGTGTCCAACTCACTGCGACACCATGGACTATATATAGTTCATGAATTCTCCAAGCGAGAATACTGGAGTGGGTAGCCTTTCCCAGGGGATCTTTCCAACCCAGGGATCGAACCCAGGTCTCCCACACTGCTGGCGGATTATTTACCAGCTGAGCCACAAGCCACAAGTTAGGTCCATGAATCAAGGTAAATTGGAACTGGTCAAACAGGAGATGGCAAGAGTAACATCGACATTTTAGGAATCAGTGAAATGGACAGGAATGGGTGAATTTAATTTAGAAGACCATTATATCTAGTACTGTAGGGAAGAAATCCTTAGAAGAAATGGAGTAGCTCTCAGTCAACAAAACAGTCCAAAATGCAGTACTTGGCTGTAATATCAAAAATGACAGAACGATCTTGGTTCATTTCCAAGGCAAAGCATTCAACATCACAGTAATCCAACTCTATGTCCCAACCACTGATGCCGGAGAAAATGAAGTTAACGGTTCCATGAAGACCTACAAGACCTTCTAGAACTAACACCAAAGAGATGTCCTTTTCATCACAGGGGATGGGAATGCAAAAGTAGGAAGTAAAGAGATACCTGGAGTAACAGGTAAGTTTGGCCTTGGAGTACAAAATGAAGCAAGGCAAAGGCTAACAGAATTTTGCCAAGAGAACGCACTGGTCATAGCAAACATGCTCTTCCAACAACATAAGAGACGACTCTACAAATGGACATCACCAGATGGTCAATACCAAGATCAGATGATTATATTCCTTGCAGCCAAAGATGGAAAAGCTTTATACAGTCAACAAAAACAAGACCTGGAGCTGACTGTGGCTCAGATCATGAATTCCTTATCACAAAATTCAGATTTAAATTGAATAAAGTAGGGAAAACCACCAGGCCATTCAGGTTTGACCTAAATCAAATCATTTACGATTATACAGTGGAAGTGACAAATAGATTCAAAGGATTACATCCAATGGAGTACCTGAAGAACTATGGTCAGAGAGGTTCATAACACTGTACAAGAGAGGGTGACCAAAACCATCCCCAAGAAGAAAAGAAATGCAAAAAAGGCAAAAATGGCTGATGAGGAGGACTTATAAAAAGGAGGAGAAAAGAAGTGAAAGGCAAAGGAGAAAGGGAAAGATATACCCAGTCTGAACACAGTCTAAAGAAGAGCAAGGAGAGATAAGAAAGCCTTCTTAAGTGAACAATGGAAAATTAATAGAATGGGAAAGAAAAGATCTCTTCAAGAAAATTAGAGATACCAAGGGAACATTTGAGGCAAAGATGGGCACAAAAAAGGACAGAAACAGTACGGACCTAACAGAAGCAGAAAAGATTAAGAAGAGGTGGCAAGAAGAACTGTACAAAAAAGGTCTTAATGACCCGGATAACCATGATGCTGTGGTCACTCACCTAGAGCCAGATATCATGGAGTGTCAAGTCAATCGGGCCTTAGGAAGCATTATTACAAATAAAGCTAGTGGAGGTGATGGAATTTCAGTTCAGCTATTTCAAATACTAAAAGATGATGCTATGGAAGTGCTGCACTCAATACGCCACTGAATTTGGAAAACTCAGCAGTGGGCACAGGACTGGAAAAGGTTAGTTTTCATTCCAATCCAAAAAAAGGGCAATATCAAAGAACGTTCAAACTACTGCACAATTGCACTCATTTCACATGCTAGCAAGGTAATGCTCAAAACCCTTCAAGCTAGGCTTCAGCAGTACATAAACCAAGAACTTCCAGATGGTCAAACTGGATTTTAAAAAGCAGAGGAATCAGAGATCAAATTGCCAACATCAGCTGAATCATAAAAAAAGCAAGGGATTTCCAGAAAAACATCTACTTCTGCTTCACTGATTGCACTAGATCACAACAAACTGTGTAAAATTCTTTCAAGAGATGGGAATATCAGATCACCTTATCTGCCTCCTGAAAAACCTGTACACAGGTCAAGAAGAAACAGTTAGAACTGGACATTACAACAGACTGGTTCAAAATTGGAAAATGAGTGCATCAAGGCTGTATATTGTCACCCTCCTTATTTAATATCTATGCAGAATACATCACGTGAAATGTCAGGCTGAATGAGACACAAGTTGGAATCAAGACTGCTGGGAGAAATATCAATAACCTCAGACATTAGATGATACCATTTTAATGGCAGAAAGTGAAGAGGAACTAAAGAAACTCTTGATGAAGGTCAAAGAGAAGAATGAAAAAGCTGGCTTAAAATTCAACATTCAAAACACTAAGATCATGGCATCTGGTCCCATCACTTTATGACAAATAGATGGGGAAAAACTGGAAAAAGTAGCAGATTTTATTTTCTTGGGTTCCAAAACCACTGCAAATGGTGACTACAGCCATGAAAAAGACACCTGCTCCTTAGAAGAAAAGCTATGACAAATCTAGACAATATTAAAAAGCAGAGCTATCACTCTGCCAACAAAGGTCCATATAGTCAAAGCTATGGTTTTTCCAGTAGTCATGTATGGATGTGAGAGTNCTCCTTAGAAGAAAAGCTATGACAAATCTAGACAATATTAAAAAGCAGAGCTATCACTCTGCCAACAAAGGTCCATATAGTCAAAGCTATGGTTTTTCCAGTAGTCATGTATGGATGTGAGAGTTGGACCATAAAGATGGCTGAGCACCAAAGAATTGATCCCTTCATACCGCGGTGCAGGAGACTCTTGAGAGTCCCTTGGACTGCAAGATCAAACCAATCAATCCTCAAGGAAATCAGTCCTAAATATTCCTTGGAAGCACTGATGCTGAAGCTGAAACTTCAATGCTTTGACCACCTGATGTGAAGAGCCAACTTGTTGGAAAAGACCCTGATATTGGGAAAGACTAAGGCCAGGAGGAGAAGGGGCGATAGAGGATGAGATGAGTGGATGACTCATCTCTGACTCAATGGACATGAGTCTGAGCAAACTTCGGGAGATAGTGAAGCCTGGTATGCTACCCCATGGGTTCGCAGAGTTGGACATGACTGATTGAACTGAAACAAACAAAAAAAATGAAACAAACAAACCCTACACTATAATCCCATGTTTATAAAGTGCAAAACTGGACAAACTGAAAAGACACACCATATATGGATAAACACACGTGGAGTCGTTGTTTAGTCACTTGGTCATGTCCGACTCTTTTGCAACTCTATGGACTGTAGCCTGCCAGGCACCTCTGATCATGGGATTTTCCAGGCAGGAAGAGTGGAGGGGATAGCCATTTCCTTCTCCAGGGGATCTTCTCAAGCCAGGGATAGAACCTGCATCTCCAGCATTGGCAGACTGATTCTTTACCACTGAGCTACCAGGGAAGCACCTAGTTGTGTTTTAAGAAGCAAGGAAATGGTTACCAAAATGTCAAGTCCAAAAAAAAAAAAACATGTCAAGTCAGTTGTTACTTCTGGGTGACAGAGATGTGATGGATGAGTACACAGGGTTCCTAAGTATCAACAGGGCAAGACCTCTGGCTGTGGGCAAGCGAAAATGAAAGTTGCTGAGTCATCTTCGACTCTTTGCGACCCCATGGACTATACATGGAATTCTTGGGAAATAGATGGGGGAACAGTGGAAACAGTGTCAGACTTTATTTTTTTGGGCTCCAAAATCACTGCTGATGGTGACTGCAGCCATGAAATTAGAAGACGCTTACTCCTTGGAAGAAAAGTTATGTCCAACCTAGATAGTATTTTCAAAAGTAGACACATTACTTTGCCGACTAAGGTCCGTCTAGTCAAGGCTATGGTTTTTCCTGTGGTCATGTATGGATGTGAGAGTTGGACTGTGAAGAGGGCTGAGCGCTGAAGAATTGATGCTTTTGAACTGTGGTGTTGGAGAAGACTCTTGAGAGTCCCTTGGACTGCAAGGAGATCCAACCAGTCCATTCTGAAGGAGATCAGCCCTGGGACTGCTTTGGAAGGAATGATGCTAAAGCTGAAACTCCAGTACTTTGGCCACCTCATGCGAAGAGTTGACTCATTAGAAAAGACTCTGATGCTGGGAGGGATTGGGGGCAGGAGGAGAAGGGGACGACCGAGGATGAGATGGCTGGATGGCATCACGGACTCGATGGACGTGAGTCTGAGTGAACTCCGGGAGTTGGTGATGAACAGGGAGGCCTGGCGTGCTGCGATTCATGGGGTCGCAAAGAGTCGGACACGACTGAGCGACTGAACTGAACTGAACGATAAGGTACAGACATATACTACAAACATCACTAAGTCTAGAAAATGTAAATTTCTGATTAATTGTCTGATATATCTCTGGAATACATTTCCCTGTATTTTTATAGGAAAATTGTAAGAAACTCCCATCAAATTTCTCCAATATCAGCTATAAAAGGTGTTTGTGCTGTTTGTAAGTTTCTTATAGATTGATGGTTACAAACAGAAATCTGATTAATTTTTTCAAGTGGTTATTCTTAATGTTCCTTTCCACTTGTGCCTCTACACTAGGCATCTCACAACATAGCAGCTGCCTTCGTGCAAGAGGAAGTGTGTGCAAGCAAGAATGTGAGAGAGAAAGCAGCTAGAGAGAATGCACTCACAAGAGGAAGCCACGGTCTCTTTTGCAACTTAATCACAGAAGTGACATCCCATCACTATTCAATTGGAAGGAGTCCCTAGGCTCTGCCTACATTCAGGGGAAAGCAATTACACAGGACATGAATACCAGGAGGCAGCATCCTTGCAAGCTGCCAGTTACAGTGCCCAGGATGCCTTCATTTGATGCTGTAGACTCTGGACTTACACTTGCCTGTCACATTGCTGGCTGAGTAGGCACAGTGGGCCGTGGGAGCATATTGAAAGCCTTTCTAACACCATTCAGACATCTAGCAATGCCTTGCTGCTACTGCTGCTGCGTCGCTTCAGTCGTGTCCAACTCTGCGACCCCATAGACGGCAGCCCACCAGGCTCCCCCGTCCCTGGGACTCTCCAGGCAAGAGCACTGGAGNAATGCCTTGCTGCTACTGCTGCTGCGTCGCTTCAGTCGTGTCCAACTCTGCGACCCCATAGACGGCAGCCCACCAGGCTCCCCCGTCCCTGGGACTCTCCAGGCAAGAGCACTGGAGTGGGTTGGCATTGCCTTCTCTGAACAATGCCTTGGATAGACACATAAGTAACTGTAAGCTACCTAAATATATGCCATTAAACTCAAAGAAAATGCGCCCTCAACTCACTTTTCCCTTTTCTGGATCTAAAATGTGCTACCAGCTACTCCAAAGTACCTCACAAAGTGGCCTTAGCTGATTACATTTAAATGCCTCAGCTTTACAAATTTTACAAAAGCATAACTGTGTGATCACTATGTGAATACCAGAGGTACAGCGCTTAACAGGCATCCTTTACTGAGCATGGAATGTCCTCAGAGTGTCTAGCAGAGGACTAACCTTGCATAGTTAGTATAAATACTTTTAAATGAGCGAACTACATGAATCAGTAAGAAACAAATTTTAACCTTCAAATATTTTACCATGTCAGTCATTAAGAACTTGGAAACCTAAATATTTCTTTAGATGTATCTCAAAGAAGTTACAAATTTGCCTTCTAAATTTCAAAATTTACCTATCGAGTTCAAATGTGAGACTTGAAAATTATATAGTGGCCTGTGGTCATCATCAGAAGTATGCACTACAAAGGCTGTACTATTGAACCCTTGCATTTTGTCTTACAGCAAGCAGACTAACTTTTTCAAAACATAAATCAGTTCACGTCACTCTGATAGTCGCCATTGCAGTCCCTCAATTCAAAACTCTAATGACATAGTATTGTATTCTCAGAAAAATCCAAACACCTTCCCTAGGCCTCTGAGGGTCTACATGATATAGTCTTTGCTTACTTTACTGACTTCATTGCCTAACTTTTCTTTCTCACTCATCCTTCTTGCTGTTCCTTGAATGCACCAAACACTTTTCTGATTCAGATCTTTGCCTTCTCTAGCTTCTTTCTCTAATTCCTCAGTTTTCTTCATACAACTTCTTACTTCCTGATGTATTTTTACTGACTTTTTCTCGCCCACTGAATGTAAGATCTATAGGAGAGGGACACTGCTTTGTTATCTCCAATATTTCATGTCTAGAACTCAGGCATAGGGAATGCTCCAAAAGTTTTCTTGAAACAATAGAATATGACACTTTCTGATGTCAATACTAAATAAGTGAAATATAAGTGGCTTGTGGCTTTTTAACTTTATCCCTTACAACACTAATGGACATTCAATGATCTATTTGTTTATTTTGTTGTGCTGTGTTGTACTTAGTCACTCAGTCATTTCCGACTCTTTTCAAGCTCATGGACTGTAGCTCGCCAGGCTTCTTTGTACATGGGGATTCTCCAGGCAAGAATACTGGAGTGGATTGCCATGCCTGCCTCCAGGGATTGCCCCAACCCAGGGATCAAACTCAGGTGTCCCGCACTGCAGGTGGATTCCTTATTTATTTATTTATTTATTTTAATTGGTGGCTAATTACAGTATTGTAGTGGTTTTTGCCATACACTGACATNATCCCATGGACGGAGGAGCCTGGTAGGCTACAGTCCACGGGGTTGCAAAGAGTCGGACACGACTGAGTGAGTTCACCTTCACCTAGCTCAGTAGGTTCTGCCTTATAGATAGGGGGCACGCCCTGAGGACCTGCCAGTTTGCACTAACAAAGGGGCCTCATTCAGTTTGGAGTGGATGCTGGGGCACTGTAGGTGCAACTGCGATCTCAGCAGCAAGAAATCAGGGCAGTCATAGGCTCTACTAACCTAGGAATGTAGTCACAAATGAGGTTCAGCATATTCTTGGCTGAGGCTGCATGATAATGCAGAGGAGATGCCAAAGGGTCCAACAGCAAGTGAAACCCCGGCTGACTTGAAAATGGCTTGAACTTTAAAATGTGTTCCCCCATCCACATACAGGTCCATAAACAAAGAACAAAAATCCTTCCTGGAATGAGGCGTTTGAGCACAACTTTGTCCAAGCACTAACTGGCCAATAAATAAGCTACACTGGAAAGGATACAAGCAACCAGGCTTAAAATTTTAAACAGGAAGAAAAGAAAAAGCAGAGATGAGAGACACATTTCACAAATTTACCCAGTTAGCTAAAGGAAGAAATAGCCATGTTTTCAAAGGGAAAAATGATCAGAATCCAACGTTGCTAAAATATTATCTAAAATGTCCAGTTTTTAGAGACTTCCAAAGAAGCAGGAAATGTGCTCCATTCACAGGAGATAAAAAGTCACTAGAGGGAATTCCCTGGTGATCCAGTGGTCAGGACTTGGCACTTTTACTGCCAGGGGCTCAGGCTGGATCCCTGGCTGGGGAACTGAGATTCTGCACGCTGCAAGGTGTGGCCAAAAAAAAAAAAAAGTCACTAGAAAAATGAGTTTCCTCAGATGTTGGGCTTAGCAGACAAAGACTTCAAAAGAGTTATCTGAAATATGTTCAAAGAACTGAAGAAAAATATGCTTTAAAAATTACAGGAAAGTGGGCTTCCCTGGTGATTCAGTGGTTAAGAATTTGCCTGCCAATGCAGGAGACACGGGTTCAAACCCTGGTCTGGAAAAATCCCACGTTTCAGGACAACTAAACCCACGTGCCACAACTACTGAAGCCCACGCGCCCAGAGCCCACGCTCCACAACAAGAGAAGTCGCTGCAATGAGCCCAAGCACTGCAACCAAGGACAGCCCCCAAAGAGAGGGCTGCAACTCGAGAAAGCCTGCTCACAGCGAAGAAGGCCCAGCAAAGCCACAAATGACTTTTTTAATTACAGGAACATATGGCAACAATGATTCCACAAGTAAAAAATCTCAATAAAAAGACAAAAATCAATAAATGAAGAACTAAATGGACATTTTGCCCATTTGAAAGGAAAAATTCACAACAGCCAATTCAAGACGGAAGAAAAAGAATCAGGGAACATAATGAGAGCTCAATAGAAAGTATACAATCTGAAGAATTAAAAAATAAAAGAACAATGAAAAAAGTCTTAGAAATTTATGGGACAAAAAAAGAAATTTACGGGACAAGATCAAGAATACCAACATGTATGCATAAGAAAATCTTTTTAAAAATACAAGATAGTACAAGTGACTGTAACACTGTATTGCTAGGTTTATAACACACACAGATGTTATATGTATAAAAATAATAGCATAAAAAGGAGGGAAAAGACGGAGCTCTCCCATACTGGAGAACTGTTTCTGTATTTTCTTGGATATAAGTATTAATCTGAGGTAGAATGTTGTAAATGAAGATAAAGATGCAATTCCCAGAGTAGCCACTAGGAAAATAACTCCAAAACTATAGTTGAAAAACAACCTCTACCTCCAAAAAAAAGCAGTAAAAGTAAATACAGAAGATCAACAACACAAAAACAGGCCATTAGAAAATAAATAACAAAATGGTAACAGTTAATCTAACCATATTAATAGTTACATTAAATATAAATGCCCTGAACACTCCAATCAACAAGTTTGTCACACTGGATAAAAAAGATCTAACTGTATGTAGTTTTCAAGAGAAATATCTTAGATTCCAAAATAGACTAATTTTAAAGAAAGAGTGGAAAAAGATACACTAGCAAGGAGAAAACATAGGAAAGCTAACACGTATCAATATCAGACAAAACTGACTTTAAGAAATATTGCTAGAGACAAAGAGGGATACTTCATAATGATACAAAAATATCATGAAAACATAAAAACTGCAAATGTATACATTACTTATAAATATGTGCACTTAACAAAGGTTCAAACTACATAAAGCAAAAACTAACAATATGACACTGTTGCAAAAGTAACTGTGGTTTTTGCATTATTGAAATTTGTCATTTGATACTGGAATACTTTCTTAAATAAAACATGGTTATGTTATCCATAATTGTAATACACATTTCTCACCTTATGTTTTTTTTGCTAATGACCTATTACTTGTTGTTTATTTTGTAATTATTTTAGACTGTAAATGACATTAGACAAAAAGCAAATTTGAGCGATTTTCTTATTCGAGTTCAAATGGGTCGTAAAGCAATGGAGACAACTCTCATTATCAATCATGTATTCAGCCTAGGAACTGCTAAAGAACATACAATGCGGCGGTGGCTCAAGAAGCTTTGCCAAGGAGACAGGAGTCTTGAAGACGAGGAGCACAGTGGCCAGCCATTAGAAGTTGACAATGACCAACTGAGAGCAATCATGGAAGCTAATCCTCTTACAACTCCACAAGAAGTTGCCGAAGTGGATTTTATACAACAGACAATCACCATCAAACCACCTCAGTGCTTGGACTGAGAAGAAGCTTCAAAGCATTTCCCAAAGCCAAACCTGCACCAAAAAAAGCTCATGGTCACTGGTGGTCTGCTGCTGGTCTGATCCACTACAGCTTTCTCAGTCCCAGGAAAACCATTACATCTGAGAAGTACGCCCAGTAAATCAATGAAATGCACCAAAATCCACACCATCTGTAGCCAGCACTGGTCAACAGAAAGAGCCCAATTTTTCTCCATGACAACACCTGACCACAGGTTGCACAACCAATGAGTCAAAAGTTGAACTAATTAGGCTATGAAGTTTTGCCTCATCCACCACATTCACTTGACCTCTCTCCAACCAACTACCACTTCTTCAAGCATCTCGACAACTTTTTTGCAGGGAAAATGCTTCCAAAGCCAGCTGCTGCTGCTAAGTCACTTCAGTCATGCCCGACTCTGTGCAACCCCATAGACGGCAGCCCACCAGGCTCCTTTGTCCCTGAGATTCTCCAGACAAGAACACTGGAGTGGGTTGCAATTTCCTTCTCCAGTGCATGAAAGTGAAAACTGAAAGTGAAGTCGCTCAGTCGTGTCCGACCCTCAGCGACCCCATGGACTGCAGCCTTCCAGGTTCCTCCACCCATGGGATTTTCCAGGCAAGAGTACTGGAGTGGGATGCCATTGCCTTCTCCGTCCAAAGCCAGCAGAGGGCAGAAAATACTTTCCAAGGGTTCACTGAATCCTGAAACTCAGTTTTTACGCTACAGGAATAAACAAACATTTCTCATTGGCAAAAATGTGTCGACTGTAATGGTTCCTACATTGATTAATAAATACGTGTATGAGCCAGTTATAATGACCTGAAATTCACAGTCTGAAACTATAATTACGTTGGCACCAACCCAATAGAAAGGAGATAACACCAATAGTTGCAGATGTCCATTCTCATTCTAAATGGATAAAACTAGACAGGAAATCAACAATAATATAGATTTTTTAACATTATTAACAAACTCAACCCATAAGACATACACAGAACACTACACTCCTTGGGTTGGTTAATGGCATATACAACTGGGTACAGGGTAACCATCCAAACTAAGATGCAGTCTATAAGAAAAGTAAAAGGATAAAAAAATCAACTATGATTTGAGTTAGATAATGTTCATAGGAACACAAGGCTCAAAGGAAAAAAAAAAAGACGAAATACAACAGGACATTATCACCACCAGCAGAGGTGATAGCTAAATATATCAGCTCACCTAGGAAGGAAACAGTGGACACAAAAGAGATTCTACAGTTTTTTTTTAAAATTTGTGAGGTTCAAGATGGCAGACTAGAAGGGCGAGTGCTCATTTCCTCCTGCAAGAGCACCAAAATCACAACTAGTTGTTGAACCACCACCAAGACACTGGAATTTACCAAATAAAAGATATCCCATGTCCAAAAACAAAGTTGAGGCTGCAGTGAGACAGTAGGAGGGGCACAATCATGATAAACTCAAATCCCACTCCTGCCACATGGGTGACCCATAAACTGGAAAAAAAAATATACCAAAGAAGTTCTCTCACTGTTGTAAAGGTTTTGAATCCCACTTCAGGCTTTCCAGCTTGCGGATGTGACAAAGGGACTGGGAATCCCCAGGGAATCTGAACCTTGAAGGCCAGTGGAATTTGATTACAAGACTTCCACAGGACTGGGGGAAGTGGAGACTCCAGTCTTGCAGGACACAAACAAAATCTTTTTTGTTTTGCCAAGACCCCCAGAAGACTGAACCAAAACTACCTGCTAGTGTTGGAGGGCCTCCTGTGGAGGTGTGGGTCAGGAGGGGCTCACCACAGGGACAGCGGCATTGGCAGCAGCAGTTTGGGAAGGTCCCCCTTGGCATAAACCCTCTTGAAGATTGCCATTAACCCGAGCACAAAGCCCACAGGGCTGGGTTGCCTCAGGCCAAAAAACTACCAGGGAAGGAGTGAAACCCCACCCATTGACAGATAATCAGATTAAAGCTTTTCTGAGCAAGGCCCTGTCAACCAGAGCAAGACCCAGTTTTCCCAGCACTATTCCCTCCCATCAGAGAAGCTTACACAAGCCTCTTAGCCTCAACCATCAAGGAGCAGACAGAGGAAGTAAGAACCAAAATCTTACAACTAGAACAAAAGTCACAATACAGAACGTTATTCAGCATGAAAAAGCAGAAAGTTATGTCCCAGATGAAGGGCAAGATAAAAACCCCAGAAAAACAACTAAATGAAGTGGATATAGCCAACCTTCCAGAAAAAGAATTCAGAATAATGATGGTGAAGATGATACAGGATCTCAGGAGAAGAATGAAGTCTATGATTGAGAAAAATGCAAGAAATGTTTACCAAACACCTAGAAGAACTAAAGAACAAATGAACAGAGATAAATAATACACTAGAAGGAATCAACAGCAGAATAATTGAAGCAGAAGAATGGATAAATGATCAGGAGGAGAGAATGGTGGAAATCACTGCCACAAAACAGAATATGGAAAAAAGATGAGAAGAGATAAGCACAGCCTATGAGTCCTTGGAGACAACATTAAAGACACTAACATTCACATTATAGGGGTCCCAGAAGGAGAAGGCAGCTTCCCTGAAGCTCAGCTGGTAAACAATCCTCCTGCAGTGCAGGAGACCCTGGTTCGGTTCCTGGGTCGGGAAGATCCCCTGGAGAAGGGATAGGCTACCTACGCCAGTATTCTTGGGCTTTCCTGGTGGCTCAGATGGTAAAGAATCTGCCTGCAATATGAGAGGCCTGGGTTCAATCCCTGGGTTAGGAAGATCCCCTGGAGGATGGCATGGCAACCCACTCCAGTATTCTTGCCTGGAGAATCCCCAGGGACAGAGAAGCCTAACTGGCTATAGTCCATAGGGTCCCAAAGAGTTGGACAGAACTGAGCGACTTAGCTGGAGAAGGCAATGGCACCCCACTCCAGTACTCTTGCCTGGAAAATCCCATGGATGGAGGAGTCTGGAAGGTTGCAGTCCATGGGGTCGCGAAGAGTCGGACATGACTGAGTGACTTCACTTTCACTTTCATGCATTGGAGAAGGAAGTGGCAACCCACTCCAGTGTTCTTGCCTGGAGAATTCCAGAGACGGGGGAGCCTGGTGGGCTGCCACCTATGGGGTCGCACAGAGTCGGACACGACTGAATCAACTTAGCAGCAGCAGCAGAGCGACTTAGCACAACATAAAAGGAGGAGAGAGAGAGAGAAAGGACCTGAGAAAATATTTGAAGAGCTAAGAGCTGAAAACGTCCCTAACATGGGAAAAGAAATGTCAACCAAGTCCAGGAAGCACAGAAATCCCTTCCCAGGCAGGAGAAACCCAAGGAGGAACACCGAGACACATAGTAATCAAACTGACAAAAATTAAAAGAAAGAAAGTGGAGTCGCTCAGTTGTATCCAACTCTTTGCAACACCATGGACAGTAGCCTACCAGGCTCCTCTGTCCATGGGATTTTCTAGCCAAGAGTACTGGAGTGGGCTGCCATTTCCGTCTCCAGACAGACATAAAACATTAAAAGCAACAAGGGCAAAAACAACAAATAACCTACAAGGGAATTCCCATCAGGCTATCAGCTGATTTCTTAACAGAAACTCTACAAGCCAAAAGGAAATGGAATGATTTATTTCAAGTGTTGAGAAAGTTCAGTTGCTCAGTCATATCCGACTCTTTGCAACTCCATGGACTGCAATATGCCAGGCTTCCCTGTCCATCAACTCCCGAAGCTTGCTCAAACTCATGTCCATCAAGTTGGTGTTGCCATCTAACCATCTTATCCTCTGTTGTCCCCTTCCCCTCTTGCCTTCAATCTTTCTCAGCATCCCAGGGTCTTTTCCAATGAGTCAGTTCTTCTCATCAGGTGGAGTTCTTCTCATCGGTATTGGAGTTTCAGCTTCAGCATCAGTCCTTCCAATGAACATTCAGGACTGATTTCCTTTAGGATTG
>SJYS01022399.1:423500-453368 GCA_006410695.1 Philantomba maxwellii | reverse complement strand
TGAATATTTACAAAAGATAAAGTAGGTTATATTTAAAAGATAAAGTTTTAATACAGATTCCTTTTAAAACAAGTTTCTGTATATATCTGAAGTCTCATATTCAAAATTTGGTTTTTGTTGCTAAGGCATGTGTAGATGAATGACCTGCTTCTGGGCAGCCAAAAAGACCACCCATCACGCACACACATTTGTGGGGAACCTAGTGCTAAAACTTAGTTTTGTCCACAAATATTCAAGAATATATCACCTGCATAAAGCAAGGCAGGTCTACATTTTACACTGGAGAGGGCAAACAAGACTGCTACTTGCTTAGAAACTGTGGGCAGTTTCTTTATATAAATTTCCTTACAATTAGAATAAAATCTAAAAAATTTTATTTTTTTTTAGCTTACAAGGTATGTATTGCTCAAACTTCACTTCAGCATCATTTCTGTCTCTTTAGGCTCGAAATTCTTCAACACACCTTTTCAGATTCAGGGTATTTTGTACTTGCTGTTCAAACTGCCAGGAAAGAACTCCCCCAGCTCTTTTTGAGACTGGCTCTAATATTTCAGGTATTTGCAATTATTCACATTTCAATTTAAATTCACCTTTAAAAAAGCCTTCCCTGAATGTATTAAATGCATCCTCTCACCCAGAGCCCATTATTCTCTTTTTAAGTGCCTAAAATTATCTTATTTATATGTCTAGTTTATTGCCTGTATGCTTCATAGAATGTAAAGATACAAGAAGGCAAAGATTTTGTCTCATTATTATAACCAAACCACTAGAAAAATACCCCATGTGTAGTAAGTATATAATATCTCTTGAACATATTATTTTTGTCTCTTTGTTTTTGGCCTTGCAGCATGCAGGATTTCAGTTCCCTGACCAGGGATAAAACCATATCCTCCAGAGTGGAAGCAAACTGTCTTAACCACTGGACTGCCAGAGAAGTCTTGTTCTTAAACATATAATCAGTTATTTAAAAAAAGACATTTTGCTAGGCCCTGTGGATAAGAAGTTCCATATCATTTTAAGATAAAATGTTTTATTAAAATAGCATCTTAAAGACATCTTCATTTTTTAAATTAACATTTTAAAATCTCACATTATTTGTTAATAATGTATGAACCGTTTAAAATTCTTAAGGACAAACTGCTGCTGTGCAGTTAATTCAGCACTGACTTTTAACTACAAATGCATCAACAGCATAGCACCTGTCTGTCAAATACACGTAACAATGATACAAGGCTTTTTTTTTTTTTGGTACAAGGCTTTAGAAATGAATTGTTTTTTTCAAAAAGTAGCCACCAGATATGCAAATACATGCCATATCCTTGCTGAGATCTATTACTCAATTACTACAAGCTAGAATGTTTAAAGAACACACACTGGGAATTCTTTGGCAGTCCAGGGGTTAGGACTCTGCTTCCATTGCAGGAGGCACAATTTCTATCAGTGCTGAGGGAACCAGGACCCTACTCGCGGTGTGGCTCAGCCCTCCAAAGAACACCAAGCCACTTTATAATCTGTTTTTCCCACAAATATATAAGAATCCATCTTTTGCATAACAAGATGTATCTACACATTACACTTAAGAAGGTAAACAAGACTGCTCCTTTGATAGCCTTCCCTAAAAACAAAACATCCATCGTTTTGATTCATTTTATAGAGACCACACAACCACCATTTCTTTGTTATCTTCATATGTGAAGAAAATGGTATAGTTTTTCACCCATTGTACTTAACATTATGCCCAAGGCATGCCAAATGGTTACTCTATTAAAGTAAAAACTATGCCAATAAAGGAGAGAAAAGAAGCTATTAAGCCAAGGAGATGCAGTTTAGTTTCACTGCAATCTAAATAAATTTTTACTTTTTATCTGGCTGCACTGCCTGATCAGAAATTGAAGGCAGGGTCATGACAGTGAAAGCACTGAGTCCTAACCACTAGAGCACCAGGGAAGTCCCTAAAAACATTTTTTTAAGTTCTTTTTTAAAAACAGGCTTAGCTTGAAAATCTAAATACTGTTAGCTGCCTTATAGTTTAAATATTCAACTACACACTTTTATTACCTAATTTATGATTCAAAAATGATGCACTTTCCTAGCACTAAAAATCAAAGCAATTGGACTGTTTCTGTATTTTTGTTAAAAATATTTAGTTCTTACACATATGAGACTTAAAAGTCATGTGACCACCAATAAGAATGTAGCTAACTCTAAGATAACAGAATTTCCTCCTTTCAAGACAGTAATGATATGAAACAGATTATAGTGTGCATCTCCTTCTAACTCATTTTTTAAGTAGTAGTAACTTTCCTAATATGTAACTGGAATTGAAGTTTAAAAAAAAAGAATCTTGACAAATCAGTCATGTGTCTTTAAAACCACTCTGGGGTCTTCGTCAAACTTTGCCTACTCTATACCTAGAAACTTTTTAAAGATGCCTGAAGTGTTCTGAAGCTTTGCCTGGTTTGGATTTTATTTTACTTGATTTACGTCTGTGTTGGCAGGGCTTTGCCGCTGTGTGTGCTTTTCTCCTGTTGCAGAAGCAGGGACTACTCTCTAGTTGAGGGGCTTGGGCTTCTCACGGCAGCGGTTTCTCTTGCTGCAGGCTAAGGGCTCTCGGGCCCTTGGGCTCAGCAGCTGTGGCTCCTGGGCTTTAGGGCACAGGCTCAGCAGCTGTGGATCCCAGGCTTTTGGTTTTAGTTGCACGTGGGAGCTTCCCAGACCACAGAACAAATCTGTGTCTCCCGTCCAGTGGTTAAGACTCCATGCTTCAACTAAAAGGGGCATGGGTCTGATCCCTGGTCAGGGTAGTAAGATTCCACATGCTGCGTGGCGCAGCCAAAAAATAAATTAAAAATAAAAGAGAAGTTTAAAAAAAAATTACATAGAATCAGCATTATTTCTAATAGAGTAATTTTCATTTTATCTTTCCAGATAAAATAGACAAAACAGACACAACTGCAAACAGCCTAGTAAAGCTGCTTCCTTACATTTAGAACACTATATAAAGTGACTGTATATTGGCTGGCAGATTCTTTACCACTGAGCCCTTGTTTTGTTTTGTTTTTAATTTTATTTTTTATTCTTTTTTTTCCTCTCAATAAACAAGAACAGGAGACTGGGACCAGAAAGAGCACTGCAGTCTGTTAAGATAAAACTAGATTGAAGCAGGGCTTTCACCGTAAGTAAGCACCGTATTGTGTGCTTACTCCTGGCTGGGATGGGCAACTGTCACAGAAAGACTGTCACAAAAATTGATTCTACAGTGTTATACCAGTTGGATATCAGAATAGATATTGTGAAAATCTAATGGTGAGAGAGAATCACCTAGCAATTATTAAAAAAAATTGTCATCTAACAAATATTAACCGATTTTTCTAACCATGGCACACAACTATACTGCTGTAAGAGGATGATACTTTAAAGCAAACCACCTCCCCCTCCACACACATACATAACGATCAAGAACATTTAACCCCAAGAACCTTATAAGTGGGGAGAAGGGAAATAATACATTATGACAAAGCAATTAAAGATACAATGTATTTGTACTGATGTTTTTATCCCCCTCCCCAGCCCCATTATATTACAATCTTCTTTGAAAACAGAGATTATGTTTATCACCCTCAGTTCCCCACAGTTCCTAACATAATATTTAACAAATACTGGTTGAATTGATGAACTGAATCACTTAAAAATAATCACCAAGACAACTAATGAAATACTGTGTTTGCTTAATAGCACTAGTGACTTGTATATAAAAACATATTCCATCACATGGACTTCCCTGGTGGTCCAATGGTTAAGACTCCATGTTTCCACTGCAAGGGGCATGGGTTTGATCCCCAGTCAGGCAATAAAGATTACACATCCTGCATGGCACAGCCAAAAAGTAATTAAAAATAAAATAAAATAGAAAAGTTATATATATATATATATTCTATTACATAGAATCAGCATGATTTCTAATACAGTAATTCTCCTTTTATCTTTCCAGATAAAATACACAAAAAGACACAACTGCTAAAAGTCTAGTAAAGCTGCTCCCTTACATTTAGAACACTATATAAAGTGACTGTATATTTATAAGGATGCAAAACCAGACACCATGAAACTAAGCATTTTAAGCCACATAATGCAAACAACGTAAAAACCCAGTATTTTACTAAAAATCAAAATGAAACCCCCTCTCCAGATATTCAGTTCTTAGAAGACATTCTACTACAACAGTGATGTTCCCAAATAATTTAAAATAGAAAAATTAATCTCCTTTCTATTTTATATACATAAATACTAACATACTCTAATGACAACAGTATTCTTAAGTATCAATATGTCAGAATAAATATTGGTTTTGAAGGACTTCTTTCAATTATTTGTCAGGATTTGGGGTAAGCTTTTCCACTGAGAAGTTGTAGCACAGATAATGTGGACAGTGCAGAAATCAAAACTCAAGACTGGGGTTCCTTCACAGCTCAGTGGTAAAGAATCTATCTGCCAACGAAGGAAACACGAGTTGGATCTCTGGTCCAGGAGGGTCCCCCATGCTACACAGCAACTAAACCCACATGTCACAGCTGCTGAGCCTGTGCTCTGGAGGCCGGTTACCTCAACTGCTGAGCCCACACGTCGCGACTGCTGAAGCCATCACGCCCCAGAGACCATGCTCTGCAGCAAGAAAAGCCACGGCCGTGAATCTGCGCACTGCCGCCAGAGAGCAGCTCCCGCTCGCGGCAACTACAGAAAAGCTCACACAGCAACAGAGCCCTGGCACAGCCAAAATAAACAAATACATGCATTCATTTAAAGAGAGATCAAGACTGAAATAGAAACATCTACAGAATTACAATACAGTGGAAACAACTGCACAGCAACTCATCTCTTCCTTTCCCTCAGCTCTCAAATGAAAATGGTTGAAGAGGCTATAACTATAAGCAAGACCGAGTATAAAAGACTCAGAACTGGGAATGATGTAAGGCATTCAGAGTAAAGAACTATGAGTAAGTAATGGGCAACGAGCATTATCAGCTGCTAACACTGCAGAGACCCAAACATTAAGTGCCTCCTGATGCAAGTATGCATGCAGCATCACCTATAAAATATTTTTGACCCCTCAGAGAAAAAATTAAAAAAATGAGAAAAGAGATAATATATTACAGAAACCAAATCTGCTCAACCTTTAAACCTAATATCAATTAACAAGAAACACAGGAGACTGGAAATTCAAACTGTGGGAAGGCTCCTATTTTTTCAACAAATAATTGTCCAGGAAAAAGAAATGGGGCGGAAGGGGGCGGGTGACACCTATAGATTACAAAACAATGCAGAGACCTACTGGACTCAATCTGAATAACTGTAAAAACACACTTATGAGATAGGAGAAATCTGAACATTGAATAGCAGATGCTATCAAGACATATTGCTATTTTTCAGTGTGATAAGTTATTTGTTTTTTTTTCCTTCAAGAGTGAATGTGACTAAAACACACTAGAGTGCAGAAGGGCTAGAGTGAAAGGAACACTAAAAATTAATGCAGCTGAATGGATCTGGCCTACTCGGAACTGAAAAATAAATTATGAGATTGCAACCAGGGAAGAGAGCAGCTTTACTTGCCAGCCAACCTCTTCTCCACTGATATGAGCTCTATAAATAGGCCCTGAGTGATAATGGCTGCTCAAATCACTTCATGTTGCGGATACTACCACCAATGACATGTATCTGGCCCAGAACCAGGGCTGTGAATAAACTAGCATCAAGAAAGAAGCCAAGGAAGTTAGCAAATGCAAAGAATGCACCAGCGCTAATGACAGACCCTCTAAGTACTCATAAGCACTATTAGTGTAAATCAAGAATGATTTTAAAGCACAGGTTCTAGATTTCCTCCAGGATTTCTGCTCTGGCCATTTTCTATCTCCCTCAAAAGAGGGTACAAATAAAGGTGGGTTACCACATGCTGGGACCTGAGGTCCCCTAAATATTGCCAAAAAACTATCATGTCCCCAAGCTCGTAGCAAATAGTAGAGTTAAATAATGGGAAACTCTTGATGATATAATGCTGATTTAAGAATAAACTATGCTTCTATGCTAGGTTAAAACTAAGGCAGACAGGATACTGCTTAAACTCTTGACCACATGAGGTTTTTGTTCTTAGTACAGAAAGGAAAACAGTCCTGTTTTCCTAGAATTTTAGTCCACACCCAACTTCCCTATCCTCAACAGTATCTTTCTCTAATTATAACACACCTAACAAAACGTCGACTCTGGACATCATACAAGCTATTTTTTTAAGCCAGACAGGTCAGTCAAAAAATAACTTCTACTGATTCCTTTGGTCAGTACCTGGTTTCCCGAATGTTAACCATGCTAATGAAAACTTGCATTTCTGTCTTACCTAAACACAATCCTAGTTTATCCACATTCTTGGGAATGGCTGCTGCAAAAAAACAAAATCTAACGTTTAATTTTGTTGCTCTCTGAACAACAATCAGAACAAATTTACCAATACATGGACTTTAAGTCCAGGCAGAGAAAAAAGTATTTGGTACACGAACTGGCAGTACAAAAAACAACATTCAAGTCTCTAATCATTTTTTTTACTCTTACAGACCCGTTTAAGAAAAAATCATTTTCCAATATCTGATTTAAAATTATTTTATAAATGAAAAGGCTAACTCCATACACTAGTTGTTTGGCTATCCAATACTTTTTTTCTCCTACAGCGTGCTTTTCTTCTCCACATTTTAGAGCAGGAAAGAAACAGAAATCATCTGGTTCCCTAGATTTGAGTTCCTTCCACATAAAAATTTCTTTTATTTTTGTGCCCATCTCCACCTGGTGCCTGAGTGCTCAGAAAATGGGTTTTTAGTTTAACCAGGTATAACTGCCCACCCTCAAATTAAGTTCTGCAGACAGATTTCTACTTTTGATTAATCTTCACGTGCAACGTGGGAGACCTGGATTCGATCTCTGGGTTGGGAAGATCCCCTGGAGGAGGGCATGGCAACCCACTCCAGTATTCTTGCCTGGAGAATCCCCGTGGATAGAGGAACCTGGCGGGCTACAGTCCATAGGGTTGCAAAGAGTTGGACACGGCCAAGCAACTAAGCACACAGCACAACTAGAAAATACTCATCCAAGTAGTTTTAAAAGTAAATAAAGTCAAATTAATAACTAAGGACTCATAATAACTCATCTATCTATTGGCTATTTCAAGTGACAGAATCTGAGCAAAGAGGTATGAGGTATCTATTTTGAATAAAGACATGAAAGAGAATAGAAACAAAACTTAAACTCCATTAACGGATAATAGACTTGTGGTTGCCAGGAGCAAGACAAGTGGGGGAATGGAGAGAGAGTGGGGTTATGCAATACAAACTAGCATATACGGAATGGATGAACAATGGGTTCCTGCTGGATCGCCCAGGGATAAATCATTGTGGAAAATAATATAAAAAGAATGTGCATATATATATACACACACACATACATATATACCTGTACACAGCTGAATCACTTTGCTGTACAACAGACATTAACACAACACTGTAAATCACATCCACAGTTCAATAAATAACACACATTGCAAATTATTTTAAGATATTTACTATTATTCACTTCTATTAAAATGCTATGATAAATGTGTACAATATATATAACACATATTCTCTCTCCTGGCAGTTTAGAAATACAAGAGAGTAAAACAAGCAAGGTAATTTTAGTTTCACCTTGTCCCTTTCTTTTACCACAAGGACCTGTAAGCCGTATGTGAAAACTGACTGAACATCAATCTCACTTCTGCTAAAAGAAACTGCCCACACAGAAGCAGAAAACACTGTTTACTTCCCTAAGTTCAATCATGAGTTCTGAAGAGTAAGGTAAGCAGTTTCAATGAAAGATAAAAGGATTTAGAAAATTTCATGACACCAATCACATTTAAGACTGGAATTTGACAACTAAAGAAAAATATCAATTTATCAAATTTGATTGAAAATTTGACAATTTGATTGATACCCCACTGAGCTTACATCTATCCCTCTGTAAACTCAAGGCACTGGCCACACCATCCAAAATCACTGATACTCACAACTTTGCTTAGGCTGTTCCCTAGCCTAGAATGCCCACCTGGAAATCTCTCTCTAGTTCCAAGTTTAAATGTGTGAGTTTCTTCAACCTACCAACCTTCAGGTGGTAGATTCAGACAAAAGTATAGTATTTAACACTATAAAGAAATGATTAGGTTTGTACAAAAGTAATTGCGGTTTCAGACAGTGAATTTTAAATCATTATAACTAGGCTCATACACATTTTTATTAATCAACTGGAAACCATTACAATCAACACATTTTCGCCAACAAATCAGTTTGTCCCTACAGTGTAAAAATCCATGCTTCAGTATTCCAACCAACTATTGGGAAAGCATTTTCTGCCTCCTGCTGGTTGTGGAAGCATTTTCCCTGCAAAAAGTTGTCTAGATGCTTGAAGAAGTGGTAATCGGTAGGCAAGAGGTCAGGTGAATATGGCATATGAGGCAAACCTTTGTAGCCCAGTTTGTTCAACTTCTGAAGCGCTGGTTATGCGACATGCAGCCGGGCACTGTTGTGAAGCTGACCAACACCGGCTGCAGGCGCAGTTTTCAGTGCATCTCATCAATCTGCTGAGCATACTTCTCAAATGTGATGGTTTCGCCGGGACTGAGAAAGCTGTAGTGGATCAGACCAGCAGCAGACCACCAAACAGGGACCATGACTTTTTTTTGGTGCAAGCTGGGCTTTGGGAAATGCTTTGGAGCTTCTTCTCAGTCCAACCATTGAGCTGGTTATTGCCAGTTGTTATATAAAATCCACTTTTCATAACACACCACAATCTGATCAAAAAATGGTTCATAGCTGTTGCACAGCTTACGAGCAGATGACACTTCCAAACGACGATTTTTTTGATTTTCAGTCAGATCACGGGGCACCCACTTATCGAGGTTTTTCACCTTTCCAATTTGCTTCAAATGCCGAATGACCACAGAATGGTTGATACTGAGTTCTTTGGCAAATTCTCATGGAGAAGGAAATGGCACCCCACTCCAGTGTTCTTGCCTGGAGAATCCCAGGGACGGTGGAGCCTGGTAGGCTGCCGTCTATGGGGTCGCAAAGAGTCGGACACGACTACAGCGACTTAGCAGCAGCAGCATGTAGTTTTAAGAGGATCAACTTTGATGACTGCTCTCAACTGGTCACTGTCTACTTTGGATGGCCACCACATCCTCATCTTCAAGGCTCCCATCTCCTTTGCAAACTTCTTGAACCACCACGTTCCTTAGCAGTTCCTGGGCTAAATGCATTGTTGATGTTGCAAGTTGTCTCTACTGCTTTACGACCCATTTTGAACTTGAATAAACCAATCGCTCTAATTTGCTTTTTGTCTAACATCATTTCCATGGTCTAAAATAAATACAAAGTAAATAGCAAGTAATAAGTCATTAGTGAAAAAACAAAGTGAAAAATGCCCATTAAAATGATGTGTGACAGGACTTCCCTGGTGGTTCTAGTGGCTGAGACTCCCCAGCTCCCATTGCAGGGGGCTGGGGTTCAATCCCTGGGAACCAGATGACACATACATACCAGACCTGGCACAGCCAAATAAACAAATAAATAAAAATTTTTAAATGATGTATAATATAACCACATTTATTTAAGAATGTATTCCAATATCAAATAGCAAAGTTCAACAATGCAAAACCACAATTACTTTTGCACCAACCTAAATATTATGCCATGAAAAGACACAGAGGAAGCTTAAATATGTATTATTAAGGAAAAGCCAATCTGAAAAGCCAGCCTACATATTGTATGATTCCAACTATATGACATTATGGAAAATGTAAAACAGTGGTGACAATAAAAAGATCAGTGATTGCCAGTCATTGTTGGAGGTGGGGTGGGATAGAGAGATGGACAGACAGAGCATTTTTAGGGTAGTGAAAGCACCCTGTAACACCATAAGGATGGATACATATCACTACACATTTGACCAAATTTACAGAAGGTACAACACCGAGAACAGCAGTGTAAGCTTAGGGAAAGAAAAAAAAATTTAAGTTTCTTTAGCATCAAGGCCTGCCAGCCACACTCACCACTAGAGAGCACCAGCAACTAGAGCACTACTGGCGCGCAGCAAGCGACCAGTAAACTAGTGTTGGGAGAATGAAGAAGTCCCATCTGAATGTTCGGTCTCTGTTTTCACAATGGCTCTTCCCCTCTTCTATAGTCTCATAGCTTTTTACTCAATTATCAATGTCTGTTTCATTTTTACTTACACAGCAAAGTTTATTTGGCCCTAATAAAAATAATACAGAATACCGAAATCAGTGTGGTTCAAAAGAAAACACATTAATAGTAGATTATTTTTCACCTTTTATAGATTTTCTCAATTGCTGCCAATTCAGTAAATATGAATATAAACTGTTTTCATGGTGCCAGTTACCTGCAAGAAAATCAGGAAGGTCTAAGATGATTTATCAGAGTTACAAACACAGAGTCTCAGTCTCCAGCGTGTATGTGTGTGTGTGTGTGTGTGTGTGTGTGCGTGCGCTTAGTTGCCTAGTCATGTTGGACTCGGTGATCGCATGGACTGTAGTCATCAGGCTCCTCTGTCCATGGGGATTTTCCAGTCAAGACTACTGGAGTGCTCTGCTGTGCCCTTCTCCAGGGGATCTTCCCAACCCAGGGATCAAACCCAGGTCTCTTACATTGCAGGCGGATTCTTTACTAACTGAGCCACCAGGGAAGCCCGTGTGTGTGTGTGTGTGTGTATGTGTGTGTGTATGCATACATATATCACTTCCAAACTTTCCAAAGAAAGAAAACATTCTAAGTGCCCATATGTCAACTCTATTCATGCACACATCAAAATAAAACCATAAGACTGAAGATCCCAGCAAAACCACTCCTTGAATAATGAGTAATTACACAACCCCCTAGAAATTACTAGTCATACACTAAGGGTAATGTCACATATGAAACAGAACCTTTGAAGAACAAACATTGAGCACTCAGTTCTCTCAGAACCTCATTAAATTNAAAACATTCTAAGTGCCCATATGTCAACTCTATTCATGCACACATCAAAATAAAACCATAAGACTGAAGATCCCAGCAAAACCACTCCTTGAATAATGAGTAATTACACAACCCCCTAGAAATTACTAGTCATACACTAAGGGTAATGTCACATATGAAACAGAACCTTTGAAGAACAAACATTGAGCACTCAGTTCTCTCAGAACCTCATTAAATTAGAATCTAAAGGTAAATCTATCTTTAATCATGCAAACTATAAAAAAAAGAGCATTTATGACACTCTTTCATAAATGAATTTAAGAGTAATACAAACTGAATTAGTAATGTAACATTGTGAGCTTAATATGAAGCTAATAATAGAGAAAGTTTCCAGTTCCAAAATCTAGTCCATCCTATTTTTCACAAATTAGATGTCAGAAAAAAATTTTCCCATTAAGAAATCATATTTAGCTGACACTTCAGGTGTAATTACCTTGAAGCTTCTCCTTTCCTATTTTCTGTTTTGAAGTTTACCTCTTTGTTAACATTATGAAAAACGTATGGTTTCACATCTCAAGATTACAGTGGTACTGAAAAGCACTCTGAAGGAATATGATTTAGAAATGTCTTTATTTCTCATTTTACGAAACTGCATGAAATTTCACTAAAGCTCTTCATAAAGTAGCATATAGGTCATCACAGTAAATTTCATCTTAAGTTTCCTGAATTCAAATTTAATTCCTAATTTTATATTTACTGTGCATAAAGCACTCAAGTTAAGTGTTGTATTACCCAGACTATTTGACAAAAATATTACACTTTCTACTAAAAAAGATCAACACTGTCACTCCTCAGGACATCAGGTAACAACTGTAGGCCTCTAAAAATGCTTGTTAAAAGGCAATGTTCTTACTGAAAGGATCCAGATTGCCACAATCAGCAAAATCACATTAGAAAGTTAATAGCCTCCCTCCTTAAAATATCCCAGGAGAAGAAAGAGAGTAATTTCAAACTGTTAACACACGACACTACACAAGAGCCTAAGCAAAACTGCCAGATGTATTTGTAATGAAAAGGCCCAACCTTGACAAAGNCCTCCTTAAAATATCCCAGGAGAAGAAAGAGAGTAATTTCAAACTGTTAACACACGACACTACACAAGAGCCTAAGCAAAACTGCCAGATGTATTTGTAATGAAAAGGCCCAACCTTGACAAAGCACCATCAGTGGGTTTTGCATCCTACGGGGTGGAAGGACTCAGAAAGCTGAAGCTCAGGCGAGAAACCAAAAGCACATCCAGCACAAACTGCTCAAGCGGTTCAGTCTGGAACAGATACAGACGTTCATTCCTTCCACCTGTGAGCATCTATTCTGTGACAGCAAAGAGGACGATTTAAAAGGGAGAATGAATGACGGGCTGAGGTTCTGTGGGGAGCTGCCGCCCCAACAAGACACTGAGATCGGTGCTACGAGAAAATAAAGTATAAAGTACGAAGTGCCACTGAGGAAAAGAGAAAGATGATGATGACGAAGTTGAGGCTCGTTAGGTTACATCCTCGTCGGGTTTTTCTAAACACAGTTGACAAATTCACCAGAAAGAGGTCAATTTTGGAGACTGACACATCGCTCCCACTGCCGACCCCAGAAGGTAGTGGAAGCGCCCGAAAACGCAGGCGGCGCCAAGCCGGAGAGAGCCTTGCTCCCTCCTCCCAGGCCTGAGCAGCCGCGGGGCTGGGGCGGCCGCCCGGGCGCTCGGAGGAGTCCGAGCAGGTGTCGGCGCCAGACTCCCGGCTCGCGGGGCCGGCAGAGTTGGCAAAGCCGCCGCGGCCGCTGCGCCCGGCCCCCCGGGGTCCCGGAAAGTTGCGCGAAAGACAACTCCGGGGCCGCGAAGCCGCTCCCCAGCCCCGCGCGCGGCCCGCGGGCTGCGACAGCTCCAGCCGCCAGGGGAGGGATCCACCGGGGGCAGGGCAGCGGGGAGAAGGGCTCGGCCCGCCGGGCCCGGAGGACGCGAGGGTCAGCGGCCAGCCGGGGAGCCAGGGGCCGGCCGCCCTGCAGTCGGCCGCCACCCGGGCCGCGCCGCCCGCCGGGTTCCGGGCTCGAAGACCCGGCGCCCGACAGCCCTGCCCGTCACACCGGGGCCCGAAGCGCCGCAGAAGCCTCGCCCGCGGCCCGCACGCCGTCCCGCTGAGCCTGCCCCCGCTTCCCCGGGAAGCAGCCCGGGCCCCGCGCCCGCCGCGCCTCACCTGCCTGCGCAGCGGCCCGCGCCTCGTCGCCGCTCCGCGCGCGCCCCGTCGGGGCACGCACCGAGCCCCCGGCCGGGTCCCTCCGGGCCGCGGCCACTCGGAGCGCGACGGCCCCACCGTCGCCTTCTCCCCTGGCACGAGCTCCAGCGACGAGTAGAGGGTGGCGGTCAGGTCCCCCGCCGGGGCGGAGGGGAGGCCAAGGCGAACCCCGCAGCCTCCGCAGCCTCCTCCAAGTCCCTTCACTCGTCCGCGCCGCCCGGAGAAAATGTCACCAGAGGCCGTTCCGCTCGGCGCCTCACTTCCGCCCGGAACCACAGAGCCCTGAGCCCGCCCGGCTAGAGCGGCCGCTGCGACGGGGGAACCTCTAGGGACGAGCGCGGGAGGCCGAAAGGAAGCCAGACAGCGCCACCTGGCGGGACGGACCCCACGCTCCTCCGGCTGCAGCTCGCCCGGCGTGCGGGCATCGGCCTCCCGGGCTTTCCCACGCTCCCTGTATCCGCTCAGGCAGTTCCCTTCTAAGAAATATCTTGCCCCGGGCGCGGGGGGCGGGAAGCCAGTCAATACAAACCACGGGCAATGCCCTAAGAGAAAGTCGGCTCTCTCTTTTCTGTACGCTGCTCAGGACTCACCCCTCCTGAAGCGTTTACCGAAGGAAGCTCTTGGCGTTTGAATCCTTGAGTCACGCCGGCAAGGAAGTCCGCTCCGTTCTCTCGCCCACCTTTTCGCGGATGTCCACGGCTCTGCTCGCGGAGACTTGGCGGTGCCTCTCTCATGCAGCGGCATCAGCATTCCGTTCAAGTTTTCTGGATGAACCATGCACGCCTTGCAGACAGACCGCCACCTGCTGGGGAGTCAAGAGGCCCCCAGGGAAACCCCGCTCCGCCCCCTACGCGCTGTGCAGACGCCCCAAATCCCACCTTGGCAGTCACTCCGGGTTTGCACCAGCGCGCCCTGAGCTTTGGACGCCCTTCGCTGAGGCCTGGGATCGAGGGAGAAACGTCCTCGACGCGAGACCTGGAAGAAAGGTGAGGTGGGCTTAAGAAGGAGAAAGAACAAACCTCACAACGCTTCGCTCTCCCTAAAAGCAGGCTTTTGAGAAATAAATGAATACATAAGGGCTTGAGGAGAAAATGTCAAAGCTATATCCTTTTTCAGGAGCCGTGCTGGGAGTTGGGGTGACATTCCACTGGAGGACATTCTGAAAATCACAGCGCCGGTTCCATGCTTCCCTCAATGTCAGTCTCCCCTTTAGATCAGGCCCTCCAGCTCCCCCAGGTCACTCATATGCCTACTGCCTACAGGCATGGCAAATTTCCATTCCCTAATGAGAAAATTGATAAAATAATTGAATAATAATAGCTAACTTCTCTGAATGCCTGTTATGTGCAAGGCACTGTACTATGCATCTAAATGGATTCATTCATCTAATTCTCACAAGAACTCCATGGGTTTGGTGGTATTCTTGGCCCCAGATGACAAAAGTGTAGCCAGACAGTGGTAAAGTGACCTGCCCAAGGTCACTCATCTGAAAGTGGATGACACAGCCCAACTCCAGAGCCTGCCAGATAAGCATTTTGTTTATGTGTGTTATTTCATTCATTTATTTCCCTGCTTCCTTAGTCCTCAAGGAATTTGAGAGGTTTGGGGGTAGTGACAAGAGCCCAGGCTCTTTCAGGAGAAAAAGAGAAAAGGACTAACTATTAAGATGACAGCTGACGGTCTGAAATGAATGAATGAATATGGACAAATACATTGTTTTCCTTTTATTTTTTTCCTCTAAAATATAAGGAACGCTTCTCGAATTTGCATGTCATCCTTGTGCAGGGGCCATGCTAATCTCTGTATCCTTCCAATTTTAATGTATGTGCTGCCAAAGTGAGCACTACATTCCGTTTTAAAACAGCCTCTCCATGATCTTATCTCATCAGTGCTGCAGAGATGCTGAAGTAGGACCCTGACTTCCGAGGTACTGACTTAGCTCCTTCTGTTTGATACCAACAAGTCAATTCACTACAGTGAGTGGACTGCTTATTTTTGGAGTCTGGGGAGTTTGATATCCTAATTACTAGTATCCCTATTATTTCCGGGCTTCCCTAGTAGCTCAGCTGGTAAAGAATCCACCTGCAATGCAGGAGATCCCCTGGAGAAGGGATAGGCTACCCACTCTCCAGTATTCTTGGGCTTCCCTTGTGGCTCAGCTGCTAAAGAATCCACCTCTAATGCAAAAGACCTGGGTTCGATCCCTGGGTTGGGAAGATCCCCTGGAGAAGGGAAGGTATTCTGGCCTGGAGAAGTCCATGGACTGTGTAGTCCATGGGGTTGCAAAGAGTCAGACACAGCTGAGCAACTCTGACTATTACTGCCATATTTAGATGCCCAAGTAGGACGCTAGTTGTCTTCTTCCTCTTCTGTAGGAGCAGGAAGTGCTGGACAGCTGATCCTACTTGTCTTGGAATTGCCTCCTGGAATCTCCTGTGTGTTACATACTCAGCCCTCCAAGCTCCTGCAATCTCATCTCCATAAAACGAGCGCAGTCTAAACCACATCCTGTTGCCTCTGTAGGAAATTTCTCTCAAGGTTCCTTTGCTCACAAATACTGTCCTACCGATGTGTCCACGGTTGCCCTATATATCTGTGGAGCTGCTGCTGCATCACATCCGTAGTTCCACTCTGTCATAAACCCTGGAGGCCCAGCCTGGAGTCATCTTCAGCCTCATTGCTTGCACCTGATTCATCGGTGGACCTGCGGCTGGGCTGACAGCAGGTTCCTAGTAGAAAGCTGGCGTGAGCCATGGCGTCAGGACGTGGCCGGCCTTGCTTTGACTAGTCTGTTCTCTCCCGACTGAGCAAAATTTGCTTGTTACTTTCAAAATTTGCCCCTGCAAGGCGGACTCTATTGTTAGAATCACTGGTTAGATGAGGGAAGTAGGGGATCCGAGGGACGGAACGTTCAGCTCTGGGCTACCCCTCCCTCGTGTAACCACCCTCACCTTTCCACCCCGGCATCAGCAGCCTCTGCTGCAACCTCCCCGCACCTGCCATGAGGCCATGGGACGGTTGAGTGCAGGGAGGGGTGGTGTTGACCGTCTTCACTGTGGTGGCCTCATAATTTTATTCAGGTCACCATGTCCAGAGTTAACGTCCCCTGTTCTGCCTCACAGCATCACCCCACAGAATTAAAGTAACGTCTGCATATTGGAAGGCCGTCCAGAAGCAGGCTGAGTAGTGGAAGATGACTTGGTCTCCAGGACTGAGAGCTCTGGGGTCTGGACAGATCTGGGTGTGGATCGGGTCTGCCTCCCTCGAGCAGAGTGACCTCCGGTGAGTTCTGTAACCTCCTTGAGACTCAGCGTCCTCGCCTGTCAAACAACTTCTCGTGAGGGGTGAGGGTGAAATGAGTTTAGGTAAAGCTCCCAGCACAGCTTTTGGCTCACAGAGAACACTTGCAACAAGGCTGTCGTTTAGTTGGCAACACTCCAGGCCGGCGCCTCCTACAACCACAGACTCACGTGGGTCAAGTATGGTGGTGTTGCCATCTCGAGGGACTCATATTTCCAGAGCAACAAGTTCACGTGGAACCAGAATGGAACAGGGCAAAAGGATGCCATGAAGGTGGAGGCACACCACCACCGCCCCGCTCTGGGAACTCTGGGGTGGGTGATGGCGGCTCCTCTCTCTTGGGTTAAGTCCCTCTTTCCAATCAGGTGACACCCCCCTTCTATATGGAAAGTCTGTAAATCTATTAAAAAGTGGAATAAGTTGCAAAGGACAGTTTTAAGTTTTTCAAGAAGAATGTGTTTACCTCTCTTAAAAAAAATAAATTTATTTTTGGCTGTGCTGGGTCTTCATTAACTCCACATGGGCTTTTCTCTAGATACAGTGAGCAGAGGCTCCTCTTCTCTGTGCTGCCCGTGGTTTCCCTTGTTGCAGAGGACGGGGCTCTGGATGCACGGGTTTAGTTACCCTGCACCATGTGGAATCCTCCTGGACCAAGGATCAAACATGTATCCCTGCATTGGCAGGCAGATTCTTAACCACTGGACCACCAGGGAAGTTCCTCTCTTTTTAAATAAAAGAATAGCCCTGGGAATTACCCGGTAGTCTAGTAGGTAAGACTCTGCACTCGCACTGCAGGGGACATTGGCCCTATCCCTGGCCAAGGAGCTAAGATCCCATATGCCATCAGTTCAGTTCAGTTGCTCAGTCGTGTCCGACTCTTTGCGACCCCATGGACTGCAGCACACCGGGCCTCCCTGTCCATCACCAACTCCTGGAGTTTACTCAAACTCATGTCCATTGAGTTGGTGATGCCGTCCAACCACCTCATTCTCTGTCGTCCCCTTCTCCTCCTGCCCTCAATCTTTCCCAGCATCAGGTTCTTTTCAAGTGAGTCAGTTCTTTGCATCAGGTGGCCAAAGGATTAGAGTTTCAGCTTCAGCATCAGTCCTTCCAATGAATATTCAGGACTGATTTCCTTTAGGATGGACTGGCTGGATCTCCTTGCAGTCCAAGGAACTCTCAAGACCATAGAACATGGCAATAAAAAAAGAACAGCTCTGTGTAACAGCGCCTGACCCTGTGGGACCTCTAGGGTGGGAAGGGTGAGGATTTCCCCTGATGCCTCATCAGTCCTAGTACCCACCGCCCATAACACAGCTGCTTTTCCATTTGTGACATCTGCCCTCCTTTGCACCCGTCATGTGTCTTCTTTCTCATCCATCTAACACAGCAGACTCCGAGGGGGTTTGACCGGGTTGTCCTGCTCTGCTGTGGACATGCTCCATACATGGATGGGCATGGATGGAGGAAGTCTAAGCACCTAAGCTGGGGAGACACAGAAAACTGAAAAGATGTCAAAACAAGAAAGTGGCGCCAGATGCCGAGTGGGTGAGAAGCTGGGAGGAGGGCGGCGGGCCTGCAGACAGCTGTTGAGAAGGAGGAGGGCTCAGCGCCTGGAGGGCAGCGCTCGGCCGACCTTCCTCGCAGTCGCCTCGGTGTCCTGCTCAGGGCCTGGCAGGCAACACGGAAATAAATGTCTGTGACTGAAGGACAGCTGTGCAGAGAAGCTGACCTTTGGGGGCAAGGGGACAAGAGGTGGAAAAGTCCCCGGGATGTCTGAGGGATGACGGCCTGAGGCCTAGCTGCCCACGGCTGGACAGGGATAGTGGGAAGCCTCAAGGACTAAGTCAGAGGCTTAATGTGAGTGGAAGGAGCTGGGGCTTCGTTTCTTAAACACTAACGGGGAAGCCATGTCCGAAGTTCTCACCAGACTTCTGGGGAGTGTTCGGGTCAAAGGCAGCAGAAAACGGACCCTCCCGGCCCACTTGGAGAGGAAGGAGAACATGGACCCTAGACTGTCCATGGCAGCGGGGGCAGGAAAGCCGAGGGAGGGAGGGGGAAAGTCAAATTGCCAGCTGCTGGAGAGAAAGAAAGGAAAGCTTTAGAAAAGAAAGGACGCGTTGCAGGGAGGAAGCCAATTCTGACTCCATATTGGAAACTGTTTGACTTGCTTTTATTATTATAATCATACTCAATGGCTTGCCTGGAGGACCCTGCCCCTCTGCTTGCCGGTAAACTGAAGTGCCTTTGTTCAGTTCGGGGAGGGATAGTTTGTCCCTGCCCACCTGTAAATAGAAAAGATTAACACACCCCTTCTGAAGGCTGGACATTCCCTTGGAGATGTTTTGCAAGACTGAAGACCCTTTCACTTTACTTCCTCACTGCGTTGCCCTCCCTATTCTGCCTTTTGACTTTAGTTCCTCATTGCNTCAGTTCGGGGAGGGATAGTTTGTCCCTGCCCACCTGTAAATAGAAAAGATTAACACACCCCTTCTGAAGGCTGGACATTCCCTTGGAGATGTTTTGCAAGACTGAAGACCCTTTCACTTTACTTCCTCACTGCGTTGCCCTCCCTATTCTGCCTTTTGACTTTAGTTCCTCATTGCTTCTTTCTCTCTGATCTATAAAAGAACCTGGCATCTAGACCCCAATAAGATGGTTATTTTGAGGCAGTAGCCTGCCATCTTTTCGGTCTGCCGACTCCCCGATTAAAGTCTATTCCTTGTCTCAGCACCTCATCTCTCAAATTCATTGGCCTACCAGACTGGTAACAGAAGTACCTGGAGCCCCAAGGACCTTCCCTGTGGGTGGCGGATAAGACACATTCCAAAGACACAGAGTGATCGGGAAGCAAAAACTTGTAAAAGCCTCTGGATAACACCGGCTTTAAGGAGAGCCTCTCCAGTCCTCCACCTTCTCCCCTGCAGCTCCAAAAACTGCAGCCTTTAAGTGGGAACAACATCAGGGGACTCTGGGTGTAATTAAAAAACTTATATTTGCTCTTTGTCCCAGGTCTCTGGCACAGAGCTCATAAAATGCTTGGAATTTCCTGGGTGATATGAGGGCCTTTTGTTA
Organism: Philantomba maxwellii; assembly: GCA_006410695.1. Classification (NCBI taxonomy): domain Eukaryota; kingdom Metazoa; phylum Chordata; class Mammalia; order Artiodactyla; family Bovidae; genus Philantomba; species Philantomba maxwellii. Next base: position 433,669 of record SJYS01022399.1, on the reverse strand, counting down.
TTTGTAAGAAGCCCAAGTTCAGGCTAAGGAAGTGATTCTTTTTTTTTTTTTTAATTGAAGTATAGTTGATTTACAAAGCAAGTGATTCTTGATGGACCCCTAGGGTAGCTTCTGGATGGGGGCAGTTTCTCAGAGGAACTATCCCTTGAGGAGAGAGAGGGTTGGAAATTCCAGCCCCACTGCCACTTCCGGGAAGAAGGTTGAGTTCAGTCACCAAAGGCTAATGGTTTCATTAACAATGCCTACATAATGGAACCTAGATAACCCCCACCTGATGGGGTGGAGAGAGCTGCCAGGTTGCTGAACACACTCAGATGCTGGGATGCTCTCTCCTACAGAGCATGGAAGCTCTGTGCCAGCCTCACCCCCGCGACCCTCATCCATGTGCTGTTCCTGATTTGTATCTTTGGTAATAAACTGTAAGAAAAATGCTTTCCTGAATTCTGTGAGTCATTCTAGCGAATTATCAAAGGTAAGGAGGAACTGGGCTTCCCAGGTGGTGCTAGTGGTAAAGAACCTGCCTCCCAAGGCAGGAGACCTAAGAGATGCGGATTCGATCCCTGGGTCAGAAAGATCTCCTGAAAGAGGGTATGGCAACTCACTCCAGTCTTCTTGCCTGGAGACCCCCATGGTCAGAGGAACCTGACGGGCTACAGTCCATAGGGTCGAAAAGAGTTGGACACGACTGAAGTGATTTGCACGCACACAAGGAGGAACCACAGAACTCCTGAATTTGTTACAGTCTGCAGAACATAAGTGTGAGTCTCATAAGCCCAGGGCCGCTGCTTGCACGTGGCATCGGAAGTGGGACAGTCTCGTGGGGCTGAGCCCTGAACCTGTTGGACCTGCGCTGATTCTGGGCAGTTAGTGTCAGAACTGAACTGAATGGCTGGACACCCAATTGTCATTGGAGAACTGGTGTCAGAAAAGAAACCACACAGGATCCTAAGCTTTGACTTGAAATAAATACGTCATATTTGGTTTCAGATAAACATGACAAATCTCTCTTCAGACTCCTCACCTCCCTTCCCTGTGATGGCATCTCCTCTTCGTGGGCAGCCGATGCTGTCAACACCCAAGCCTCTGGAAGGCAAGTTCAATGCTTGCCTGTCCTGGTGGTATGGAAACAGAAAGGAGTGCCTCTGAGCAATTCCTGTCTCCCGGTGACAGTGCAGGAAGCATTCCTGGGTGGGGAGGATCCGGAGTTTCCTCATTTGCATGTGGTAAGCAGCACGTCAGCTTAGAGTTTTAGGAGAGCCCAGGAAAGCATGCCTGCCCGTCAGTCTCATTCTGCAGACATCCGTCAGAGTCCTGTCTACTAAGCGCAAGGCACACCGTAGGCCCCAGGCGTGGTGTTGCTTCAATCCTCACCACAGTCAGCAAGTGTTAGTCACTCAGTCACGTTCTACTCTTTGTGACTCCATGGACTGTAGCCTGCCAGGCTCCTCTGTCCATGGAATTCTCCAGGCAAGAATACTGGAGTGGGTAGCCATGCCCTTCTCCAGGAGATCTTCCCGACCCAGGGATTGAACCCAGGTCTCCTGCGTTGCAGACAAATTCTTTACTATTTGAGCCACTGTGAGTGGTGGACCATAAAGAAGGCTGAGCACCAAAGAACTGATGCTTTTGAACTGTGGTGTTGGAGAAGACTCTTGAAAGTCCCTTGGACTGCAAGGAGCTTCAGCCAGTCCATCCTAAAGGAGATCAGTCCTGAATGTTCATTGGAAGGACTGATGCTGAAGCTGAAACTTCAATCCTTTGGCCACCTGATGCGAAGAACTGACTCATTTGAAAAGACCCTGATGCTGGGAAAGATTGAAGGTGGGAGGAAAAGGGGATGACAGAGGATGAGATGGTTGGATGGCATCTTGATGGACATGAATTTGATAAAACCCTGGGAAATGGTGAAGGACAGGGAACCCTAGCGTGCTGCAGTTCATGGGGTCGCGAAGAGTCGGACACGACTGAGCAATCAAACAATAACAGTCAGCAAGGGGAGGGAGGTTTCACAGAAGAGGACACAGAGGCCCAGAGAAGACAGCACGCCTGACCAAGACCACAGGAGCTAAATGGGCAGAGCCAGGACTCCTGGAGGAGAACATGTTACTTCCCTCGAGACCGTGCATAACAGGGCTCCATCTAGAAAAACTTCACAGAGGCAGAGGAGGGACGTGAGGGAGGAGAAATTAATTCCTCGAGGAAGAGGAAGTTTTTGACCAGGGGCTAGGAGAAAGAGCAGGGCTTCCAAGGACAGAGATGAAGAGAAAGGTGCCCTGGGCAAATCAGGCCTGGCTTGCGGGAAGGCTGCGCTCTGAAAGCACAGGTACCACCAGGCAGAGAAATAGGTGTGTTTCTCACACAAGTGATGGATCAGGTGTTGTGGTTTGGGACCTTATCACTCACCCTCCAGTTTTGTTTTTATCTTTCTACTGATTAATTCCAACAATGTTCTCTTGTTTAGAGCTTATCTTGACCACTTCGTAAGTATGACTTCATTAGCTGCTCCAAGCGGTCCTGAAGGGTAGTGTGAGGTGAAGCGAAGTCCCTCAGTTGTGTCCGACTCTTTGCGACCCCGTGGACTGTAACCTACCAGGCTCCTCTGTCCATGGGATTTTCCAGGCAAGAATACTGGAGTGGGGTGCCATTTCCTTCTCCAGCGGATCTTCCCGACCCAGGGATTGAACCGGGGTCTTCCACCTTGCAGGCAAACGCTTTAACCTCTGAGCCACCAGGGAAGCCTGAGGTGGGTGTTGTTAATAGCTTGCAGAGATTATATATCCAACTGATACAAGGAGATTCTGAATAAATGCTTGTTCTTTTTTTTAAGTCTATTTGGCTGCACCAAGCCTTAGTTGGGAGAAGGACATGGCGACCCACTCCAGTATTCTTGCCTGGAGAATCCCGTGGACAGAGGAGCCTGGTGGGCTGCTGTCCATAGGGTTGCACAGAGTCAGCCACGACTAAATCGACTTAGCATGCATGCATGCATTGGAGAAGGAAATGGCAACCCACTCCAGTATTCTTGCCTGGAGAATCCCAGGGACAGAGGAGCCTGGTGGGCTACCGTTTACGGGGTCGCACAGAGTCAGACATGACTGAAGCGACTTAGCAGCAACAGCAAGCCTTGGTTGCAGTGTGCAGGGTCTTTAGGTTGGCGCATGTGAGATTTTTAGCTACGGCACTCAAACTCCTTGTGGTGGTATGCAAGATATAGTTCCTTGACCAGGGATCGAACTCAGGCCCCCTGTACTGGCAGAACAGAGTCTTAGCCACTGGACCACAAGAAAAGTCCCAGTGAATGTTTGCTTTGAATGAATGAATGAATGAACAACTTATCCAAGGTCACCAGCACTAAATACGAGAATCAGGACCAAACTTTTCTCTATAGCCTCCAAATCCCAGACTCTTCACTCCTGTTTGTAGCTGGGGGACTTAGCAACGTCATTGTGTGTGTGTGTGTGTGTGTATTGAGGGTAGGGAATTAGGCTCATTATTGTGTTTTATAATGTGCTGATCGTTTGAAAAAGGCTTGGGGCCTGAGAACAATACAGGCATTCATTAAAGTACTTCAATAGACTGACAGCAGCAACAATAATCTAAAATTAAACGAAGCAGAGTATCTCATGTGACTCCTCTCTTGAGGAGTCGGTGCAAAAGCACCAGGCTTTGGGAAAACAGGATGGGGCTCTCTTGGAGAAAGACAAAGCAGAGATTTACAGAACCTGTGTGGGAGGCAGCAGACGGGAAGGGCCCCCACCAGCCAGGCGGGCAAGTCCCCAGGAACATGGGAGACAAGCCTCCCCTCCTCTTCGAGTAACTAATTCACTGGGAAGCATGAGTAGCCACCAGGCCGAGGAAGGAGGCTTAAAGATCACCTCTTATTTTGCAGAAAACTAGTATATGTTTACTAATTATCCTTTTTGGAGACATATGTTTCTTAAAGCACTTAGTGGAACTGTTCTGGCTTTCAAAAGAAAAATTATTTATTTATTATTTTCGTCTGTGCTGGGTCTTCATTGCGGTGCGTGGGCTTTCTCTAGCTGCTGTGAACGGGCTTCTCATCGCCATGCCTTCTCTTGTTGCAGAGCACGGGCTCCAGGGATGGAGGGTTTCATAGTCGCGTGGCACGGGGGCTCGGTTACCCCATGGCATGTGGGATCTTCCCAGACCAGGGATCAAACCGGTGTCCATTGCATCGCAAGGCAGATTCTTAACCACTGGACCACCAGAGAAGCCCCGTTCTGGCTTTTTACTTCTGCTTGTGATTTCTGCCCCGAGGCCTTCATAGTCCCTAGACAGGCCAAAGGCCAGCTCTGCAGGGGTCGTCTCAAGGTCCCTTTCTGAAGTGACGAGGAGGCCACCCTGGGTGAATATAGGCTCACCACAAGTCCAGGATGTTTGCAAAGCTGGAGAGTGTGTGCTGAGCTGGCTCCATCCTTGTCATGCATGAAAACACTCAGCTTGTACCTCAGATGAGACAGAGGGATGTCTGCTGGCCCTCCCTGCCCTCAAAGAGCTAATGGACACTAGTGTCTCCTGGACAAGTTACCTCCACTACGCAAGGGGCCTTACAGAAGGCCAACAGTCTGTCTCTGCTTCGTGTTTACCCACTAGGTCCAGAACCGCCCTTCCCCACCCCACCCCCCAACCCAGTCAGCACCTTCACCTCCTGCCGCTCAAGGCCGTGGGACTTTAGCCCTCCTTGTCTCTCCCCCCTCCTTCTGACAACCAAGACTTCCTGGTCTAGGGCTCAGTCTCTAAAGTTTCTACTCTTTGTTTTAAAAAATTAATTAAGGAACCTAATTCTTGCTACAGTGATAGCTGACTAGCCGATTACCCCTCTGAGGTGATGGAATCCTTTGTCCAACGAAAATAAACACTTCCCTCGAAGCTGTCAGGAAGTGACGTAAAAGGAAGACTTCTGAAGTGTAACGGGCGTGCAGCGTTCCATATTTGTGTTCCACCTCCACTTCAGGCCCAGGCTCATCCCACCATCGGGGGGAACTCCTCCCACACAGCATCAGTGCCCCGGTCTGACAGCAGGGCAGGTCAGCTGGGGAGAGGAAGGTATTTTTAGCTCACCAGGTTTTTCAGCATTCTCAAATCACGGCGTTCTGACGACCTAGGAGAGCCAGTCTAACACAGAATCATCTGTGTGATCTCACCAAGGCCTAACGCCAACTGTTTTTCATTCCTGGTGTACCAGGAACCTGGGAAATACCAACAAGCTCTAGAATTTACAACCCGAGAAGACAAAAATATCCCAGAGAGAACAACAGGAGGAGGGCTGAGAAGTGAGTTGGTGCTATTGGTTATGAACGCTATGCCAACTCAGAGAAGGAAGCGACTGATGCTGTGTGGGAGGGGTCCCACTCGATGGTGGGATGAGACTGGGCCTGAAGTGTAGGTGGAGTACAAATATGGAACGTTGCACGCCCTTTAAACTTCAGAAGTTTCGAGAGCCTCTCTCTTCAAATCACCCAAACTGGATTTCCCGTTGTCACAAAGACTGCAGGGAGCTTGCTTCCAGGCTGGCAGGTCACATCCTTTGGTATAATCACATGCCTTCAACTGCCCCTTGGGAGAAACGTGTTCTCAGCCAAACCCTGAATTGACATTGTTGTGGCGTAAAAGCCAGGAACACCTAGGAGGAGACAGCTCATCTACCTGGAAAGCACAAAAGAGATTGCCCGTGGCTACAAGGGTGGAGGAGGTAGAGTCCCTGCCTGAGGGCTGCCAGAGTCCAGGGCAAGAGGAGACTGGCACCGAGGAGTCACCCCAGCCGGTCCCCGTTCCGCTGCCTCTGCCCCGGCTTACTCCTGCCTCTGCTCCCCTCTGAGCTAAGCTCGTGTCCATCTCTTTTCAACCCCACTGACTGTAGCCCACCAGGCTCCTCTGCCCATGGGATTCTCCAGGAGTGGGTTGCCATTTCCTTCTCCAGGAGATCTTCTGGACCCAGGGATCAAGCCTATGTTTCTTTCTTTTTTTATTTTTGCCACATAATAGAAGAATGATTATCAGAACAAATTCCATGACAAATCATAAAAAATAACCATTCTTTGAAAGATATCCATAAGACCAACTGAGGACAAACGCACAGAGGTGCCTCCAGNTTTCCTTCTCCAGCGGATCTTCCCGACCCAGGGATTGAACCGGGGTCTTCCACCTTGCAGGCAAACGCTTTAACCTCTGAGCCACCAGGGAAGCCTGAGGTGGGTGTTGTTAATAGCTTGCAGAGATTATATATCCAACTGATACAAGGAGATTCTGAATAAATGCTTGTTCTTTTTTTTAAGTCTATTTGGCTGCACCAAGCCTTAGTTGGGAGAAGGACATGGCGACCCACTCCAGTATTCTTGCCTGGAGAATCCCGTGGACAGAGGAGCCTGGTGGGCTGCTGTCCATAGGGTTGCACAGAGTCAGCCACGACTAAATCGACTTAGCATGCATGCATGCATTGGAGAAGGAAATGGCAACCCACTCCAGTATTCTTGCCTGGAGAATCCCAGGGACAGAGGAGCCTGGTGGGCTACCGTTTACGGGGTCGCACAGAGTCAGACATGACTGAAGCGACTTAGCAGCAACAGCAAGCCTTGGTTGCAGTGTGCAGGGTCTTTAGGTTGGCGCATGTGAGATTTTTAGCTACGGCACTCAAACTCCTTGTGGTGGTATGCAAGATATAGTTCCTTGACCAGGGATCGAACTCAGGCCCCCTGTACTGGCAGAACAGAGTCTTAGCCACTGGACCACAAGAAAAGTCCCAGTGAATGTTTGCTTTGAATGAATGAATGAATGAACAACTTATCCAAGGTCACCAGCACTAAATACGAGAATCAGGACCAAACTTTTCTCTATAGCCTCCAAATCCCAGACTCTTCACTCCTGTTTGTAGCTGGGGGACTTAGCAACGTCATTGTGTGTGTGTGTGTGTGTGTATTGAGGGTAGGGAATTAGGCTCATTATTGTGTTTTATAATGTGCTGATCGTTTGAAAAAGGCTTGGGGCCTGAGAACAATACAGGCATTCATTAAAGTACTTCAATAGACTGACAGCAGCAACAATAATCTAAAATTAAACGAAGCAGAGTATCTCATGTGACTCCTCTCTTGAGGAGTCGGTGCAAAAGCACCAGGCTTTGGGAAAACAGGATGGGGCTCTCTTGGAGAAAGACAAAGCAGAGATTTACAGAACCTGTGTGGGAGGCAGCAGACGGGAAGGGCCCCCACCAGCCAGGCGGGCAAGTCCCCAGGAACATGGGAGACAAGCCTCCCCTCCTCTTCGAGTAACTAATTCACTGGGAAGCATGAGTAGCCACCAGGCCGAGGAAGGAGGCTTAAAGATCACCTCTTATTTTGCAGAAAACTAGTATATGTTTACTAATTATCCTTTTTGGAGACATATGTTTCTTAAAGCACTTAGTGGAACTGTTCTGGCTTTCAAAAGAAAAATTATTTATTTATTATTTTCGTCTGTGCTGGGTCTTCATTGCGGTGCGTGGGCTTTCTCTAGCTGCTGTGAACGGGCTTCTCATCGCCATGCCTTCTCTTGTTGCAGAGCACGGGCTCCAGGGATGGAGGGTTTCATAGTCGCGTGGCACGGGGGCTCGGTTACCCCATGGCATGTGGGATCTTCCCAGACCAGGGATCAAACCGGTGTCCATTGCATCGCAAGGCAGATTCTTAACCACTGGACCACCAGAGAAGCCCCGTTCTGGCTTTTTACTTCTGCTTGTGATTTCTGCCCCGAGGCCTTCATAGTCCCTAGACAGGCCAAAGGCCAGCTCTGCAGGGGTCGTCTCAAGGTCCCTTTCTGAAGTGACGAGGAGGCCACCCTGGGTGAATATAGGCTCACCACAAGTCCAGGATGTTTGCAAAGCTGGAGAGTGTGTGCTGAGCTGGCTCCATCCTTGTCATGCATGAAAACACTCAGCTTGTACCTCAGATGAGACAGAGGGATGTCTGCTGGCCCTCCCTGCCCTCAAAGAGCTAATGGACACTAGTGTCTCCTGGACAAGTTACCTCCACTACGCAAGGGGCCTTACAGAAGGCCAACAGTCTGTCTCTGCTTCGTGTTTACCCACTAGGTCCAGAACCGCCCTTCCCCACCCCACCCCCCAACCCAGTCAGCACCTTCACCTCCTGCCGCTCAAGGCCGTGGGACTTTAGCCCTCCTTGTCTCTCCCCCCTCCTTCTGACAACCAAGACTTCCTGGTCTAGGGCTCAGTCTCTAAAGTTTCTACTCTTTGTTTTAAAAAATTAATTAAGGAACCTAATTCTTGCTACAGTGATAGCTGACTAGCCGATTACCCCTCTGAGGTGATGGAATCCTTTGTCCAACGAAAATAAACACTTCCCTCGAAGCTGTCAGGAAGTGACGTAAAAGGAAGACTTCTGAAGTGTAACGGGCGTGCAGCGTTCCATATTTGTGTTCCACCTCCACTTCAGGCCCAGGCTCATCCCACCATCNCAACGAAAATAAACACTTCCCTCGAAGCTGTCAGGAAGTGACGTAAAAGGAAGACTTCTGAAGTGTAACGGGCGTGCAGCGTTCCATATTTGTGTTCCACCTCCACTTCAGGCCCAGGCTCATCCCACCATCGGGGGGAACTCCTCCCACACAGCATCAGTGCCCCGGTCTGACAGCAGGGCAGGTCAGCTGGGGAGAGGAAGGTATTTTTAGCTCACCAGGTTTTTCAGCATTCTCAAATCACGGCGTTCTGACGACCTAGGAGAGCCAGTCTAACACAGAATCATCTGTGTGATCTCACCAAGGCCTAACGCCAACTGTTTTTCATTCCTGGTGTACCAGGAACCTGGGAAATACCAACAAGCTCTAGAATTTACAACCCGAGAAGACAAAAATATCCCAGAGAGAACAACAGGAGGAGGGCTGAGAAGTGAGTTGGTGCTATTGGTTATGAACGCTATGCCAACTCAGAGAAGGAAGCGACTGATGCTGTGTGGGAGGGGTCCCACTCGATGGTGGGATGAGACTGGGCCTGAAGTGTAGGTGGAGTACAAATATGGAACGTTGCACGCCCTTTAAACTTCAGAAGTTTCGAGAGCCTCTCTCTTCAAATCACCCAAACTGGATTTCCCGTTGTCACAAAGACTGCAGGGAGCTTGCTTCCAGGCTGGCAGGTCACATCCTTTGGTATAATCACATGCCTTCAACTGCCCCTTGGGAGAAACGTGTTCTCAGCCAAACCCTGAATTGACATTGTTGTGGCGTAAAAGCCAGGAACACCTAGGAGGAGACAGCTCATCTACCTGGAAAGCACAAAAGAGATTGCCCGTGGCTACAAGGGTGGAGGAGGTAGAGTCCCTGCCTGAGGGCTGCCAGAGTCCAGGGCAAGAGGAGACTGGCACCGAGGAGTCACCCCAGCCGGTCCCCGTTCCGCTGCCTCTGCCCCGGCTTACTCCTGCCTCTGCTCCCCTCTGAGCTAAGCTCGTGTCCATCTCTTTTCAACCCCACTGACTGTAGCCCACCAGGCTCCTCTGCCCATGGGATTCTCCAGGAGTGGGTTGCCATTTCCTTCTCCAGGAGATCTTCTGGACCCAGGGATCAAGCCTATGTTTCTTTCTTTTTTTATTTTTGCCACATAATAGAAGAATGATTATCAGAACAAATTCCATGACAAATCATAAAAAATAACCATTCTTTGAAAGATATCCATAAGACCAACTGAGGACAAACGCACAGAGGTGCCTCCAGGAAGCCAGCCAAACAAGCCACCGATCCCAAGGTGAAGGCTGAAGGGGAGAGGAGCATGGATTTGTGAATAAAAAAACTACAGTGATCACCACGGGGGGTTAAGGGGGTGGATGGAGGTGGGGTGGATGGACTGCTTGTTTCCGGGGGACAGCTGTGCAGGGCATGGGGATGGGGGTGGCAGGGGCACCGGGACGAGCACCTCCTCACACACGTGAACATCGGGGAGGGCACAGGGCCTGGGCATTGGGCTCCACGTCGGCTAGACGTAAACACAGACATGCACCGCCCCCTGAAGCCCAGACCCGCACCCGTGGGCCTCTGGTCCCATCTCAGTGACCCCACTCCCAGAAGTGGGTCCCTTCTCACAATCAACATGAGTGCAGATGCCAGGCAGGGTGGGCGCACCCCCACCCCAGGGTGGTCTAGCGGGGGCAGCCCCACCCCTACCCGCCACC
>SJYS01022399.1:394251-422099 GCA_006410695.1 Philantomba maxwellii | reverse complement strand
CAGGAACCTCTCTTGTCGGGGGCAGGGGCGGGGGAAGGAGGGGTGGGGAAGCCAAGGGTCCCGCAGTGTGCCTGCTGCGGGAGGCTCCTCGGTGGCAGGGCCGAGGAAGGTGAGGACAGGCTCTGGGCGCCCGGCCGGCCTCTCCCGACCTGGGCCGAGCCCACGGAGCCACACAAACCTGCGTTCCTTCTGTCTCCTGCATTGCCAGGCGGCTCTTCACCACTGTCACCTGGGAAAACCTGCTCCCCTCCGACCCCTTCAAACGGGACGGCTCCTGTCTGCCCTGCCTCTTCTCCCCATCACCGCCCTCTTTGCCTTCCTCTCTGTGTCTTTTGGAGAAGGCAATGGCACCCCACGCCAGTACTCTTGCCTGGAAAACCCCATGGACGGAGGAGCCTGGTAGGCTGCAGTCCATGGATCGCAGAGTCAGACATGACTGAGCGACTTCACTTTCACTTTTCACCTTCATGCATTGGAGAAAGAAATGGGAACCGACTCCAGTGTTCTTGCCTGGAGAATCCCAGGGACGGGGGAGCCTGGTGGCCTGCCGTCCATGGGGTCGCACAGAGTCGGACATGACTGAAGCGACTTAGCAGCAGCAGCAGCAGCCATGTCTTTTGCTCCATCTTCACCCTCCTCTCTTGCATGTGCCCCATCACGTCTCCATCGTCACTCAGTTACCTGCTGTCCCCTGTCCCAGGGCTTCCCTCCCAGGACTTGGAGGACCCTGGATAAACTGAAGGAGAGAAGGAATTATTACTACACCTCGGGGTGACCCTCAAGTTAGCAGAGGCCAGAGCTGGGGGACAAATGTCTGGCTGCCTTCTTGCAGGCAGATAAGTCTGAAGCCTTCTCTGCCGGGCTTCTTAGTGGTCGCCAGCTGGAGCATGCTCCGAGGCCTCTCTGGAGACCCCTGCGGTGGCCCTTCCTGCTTCCTTGAGCTACTCTTCGAAGCTACTCCCTTCTGTTCCTGGGGAACTTCCCCAAGTCCACGGCCTGTGCACAAACTCTCGTCCTGGACTCAGTTTTGGGCGAACCCAAGCCCACCACTCTCCTTCCTCTCCCTGTCCCTGCTGTCCCCGCTCAGATGCTAAAGAATCTGCCTGCAGTGCTGGAGACCTGGGTTTGATCCTGGGGTCGGGAAGATCCCCTGGAGACGGAAATGGCAACCCACTGCAGTATTCTTGCCTGGAGAATCCCATGGACTGAGGAGTCTGGCTGGCTACCGTCCATGGGAGGAGAAGAGCTGGACATGGCTGAGCGCCTAGCACTTTCACTTTTCACTTTCAAGCCCACCGCTCTCCTTCCTCTCCCTGTCTCCCCCAGCCCCACTCAGCTTCCTCTCTTCTCTCTGCTGCTCTGTCCTCCTCTCAAAGTACGTTCTCCTCCCCTGCCTCCCTCCAGGCAGATGGTGTGTCCTAGGCCGACCACCAGTGAGGCATTAGAGATTCCATCACCGGACCATCCCTGGGGAGCCCGGTCTCTGCGTCAAGGGAGAGGGAGGCATCAGGGACAGCATGGGGCTAAAGAGGAGATGAGAGGAGACTGAACTGGGCTGGAGGTGACCCAGCGTGGAGAGGTCTGTGTGTCTCTTGGTCCTGGTCCTCACTGTGTTCCCTAGAAGAACTTTCCCTCCAGGAAACATCCATTGACTGAAGGATTCTCCTTCCTGGGCTTCCCAGGCTACTGTGAGTGCACTCCTCACCAGCTCACCCCCAAACAGCCACATTCCAGGCAACAGGTAAAGGGATGAAGAAGTCAATTCTGGACCAGATCAGGCCTTAGCAAAATTTCCTGGGAGTTCCCAGTGGCCTAGTGGTTAGGATGCCAGGCTTTCATTGCTGAGGCCAGAGTTCAATCCCTGGTTGGGGAATTCATTGAGTCTACTTCTAGTGGATTATAATCTAGATCCCCAACTCACATTTTTTTTGAGCCTTTAAAAAAAATTAGCGTATACTTGATTTGTAATGTACTAATTTCTGCTGTACAGCAGCGATTCAGTTATACATATGTTTTTAAATATTCTTTTCTTTTATGGTTTATCACAAGATATTGAATATAGTTCCCTGCACCGCATACATTTGGGCCTTGTTGTGTACCCATTCTATATATAGCAGTTTGCATCTGCTGACCCCGACCTCTCAATCCACCCCTCTCCCGCCCTTCCTCCCCCTTGGCAAGCACAAGTCTGTCCTCTGTCTGTGAGTCTGCTTCTGTTTCCTAGATAGGTTCATGTGTGTCATTTTAAATTCCACATATGAGTGATATTATATGGTATTTATCTTTCTGTTTCAGATTTCACTTAGGATAATAATCTCTAAATCCATCCATGTTGCTGCAAATGGCATTACTGATTCTTCTTATGGCTGAATGGTGCTCCGCTGTATATATGCACCACGTCTTCTTTATCCTTTCACGTTGCTATTCACGGACGTTTAGCTTGTTTCCTTATCTTGGCTATTATGAATAATGCTGTTATGAACATAGGGGTGCATGTATCTTTTTGAATTACAATTTTGTCTAGATATAGTCCCAAAATTGGGATTACTGGATTATAGGGCAACTCTATTTTTAGTTTTTTGAGGAACCTCTGTAGTGTTTTCCATAGTAACTGTCCCAACTTGTACTCCCACCCACAGTGTAGGAGGGTTCCCTTCTCTCCACACCGTCCCCAGGATTTATTATTTGTAGACTCTTTGATAATGGTTGTTCTGACAGGGATGAGGTAGTACCTCACTGTAGTTTTGATTTGCATTTCTCTAATAATTAGCAATGTTGAGCATCTTTTCATGTGCATGTTGGCCATCTGTACTCAACTCACTTTCCTTATGGTCTATAAACCAATTTAATTTCTACTCTAAAGCCCCCACCTGGCAGGAAAGTCCATGTCAGTCATTGCTGAAGCTTAGTTTCCCTTCTGTACTCAGGACACTCAAGTGCCTGCAAAATTAGTATGGGGCCTGTTCTCTCATACACATCGATCTGTCATTCACCAAAGCACAGTGGTGGACAGTAGCTGGGGTCTGCTTCCGTATGATGCATGGAGAGAAATTTTCGCCAACGCTGGATCCCCAAAGGCCTCCCGCCCACGAAGGTGGGCAGGCCACTTCCATCATGGACATCTGTACAAGGATAACGTTACTCACACCTCTTTTACCTTCCAAGCCCTCATGATTTCTTCTCTCTCAAAGGCCATCTCCCCTTCTTACCTTGTCCCTTCCCTTTACAACGTACATGAAACCCATTGAGTTTCGATTTTTTTTTTTTAAAGGACAAGAAGAGTCATTGACCTCAACCTCCTTCTGCCTTGCACCGAACCTGAATCAAGGAAACAAGAAATTACCAACTTGGCAGTCTACTTGAAATGGAAAAGTTAGTTGGAATACAATAAGAAACATAAATTAATATGTCAAAACATCACCCTGCCACTCTTTCATTCTCCAGCACTTTATGGACCTGCTTTGGAGCCAAGCACCATGCCAGCCCTGGGGACACAAACCCAGAGCCCTTCCAGGTTCAGAACTCAGCCTACCCTGTCCTAGTGGGGAAGACAGACCTGGGGTCACCTAACTTTGGGACTATGTGACAACATAAAGGGAATGAGCACCCAGAGTCGTGGGAGCTGAGACCAGGAGGCTGCAAACATGGCCTGTGCCCAGGGAGGACTCAGTTGGAAGAAGACTTCTGAGCCAAGACTCTGAGAAAGAAGAGAATTTGCAGCATCGAGAAGAGGAGGTAAGTCTTCTAGGCAGATGTCAAAAAGAGCCAAGCCATACTGGGGAAGAGTGGCCTTGGGGTCAGAGTGCTCATTTGGGAGTGATGAGGGCAACAGTGAAAGAGGAGTTTAGAAAAAAGAACAAAGTCCCCGAGGAAGACCTATTTGTAAGGTGGGCTGAGATGGTTTTTTCTTTCCTTTTTCTAGCTAGGATAGGGATAGAGGTCCAATAAATAGCCCTCTCTCCCTCTCCTCAAAAAGAAAGTTTGGAACCAATTGAAAAATAAGACACAGAAAACAGGTGAACATTTGCATGTCAACTTTATGATAAATAAAAGCTAAATAGGAGGACACAGAGAAATGTGCAGGCCCCACAGTCTTCCTAATACGTCATGGTCACTGTAGACGGTATTCACCCAGCTGCAGACAGACTGGACAACCTCAGACCTTCCCCAAGCAGTGGATTTACTGCCTGGTGAGCAGCCCAGAATACAATCCCTTTGCAAGTGGGCAGGCTGTACACAGAGTGTTTATTAATTCACTAGGACTGAGGTACCACAGACTGGTGACTTAAACAGCAGAAATGTATTTCCTCATAGTTCTAGAGCCTAAATTCCAAGATCAAGGTGTCAGCTGGTTCGGTTTCTTCTGAAACTTACCGTCGGCCCTCTCCCTGCCATGTCTTCACGTGGGCGCCCCTCAATCTGTATTGTCTGTGTCCTGATCTCCTCCTATAAGGACACTGATTTAACTTTATTGTTGTTGTTTAGTCACTAAGTCATGTGCTCCTCTTTGCGACCCCATGGACTCCAGCCCACCCAGCTCCTCCGCCCATGGGATTTCCCACATCACACCCACATCCCTCTGTGGGTGCTCACATTATTATCATTTTCTGAAATAAAGCACTGCCTCACATTTATGTAGAAAGCAAACTTTTCATAGCACTGTCACATCAAAATCAAAGCATGAGGGACTTCCCTGGTGGTGGGTGGTTAATAATCTACCTTCCAATGCAGGAGACACGAGTTCAGTTCCTGATCGGGGAGCTCAGATCCTATATGCCATGGGGCAACCAAACCCAAGTGCTGCAACTAGAGAAGCCTGCGTGCCACAGCAAAGACTGAGTGCAGCCAAAATTTAAAAAATTCAAATAAATAAATTTTTGAATTAAAAAATTTTAGTTAAAAAAATAACATCAAAGAAAGGTAGGAGAGTTTTCAGAAATCACCTAACCATATTTACTCCTTTTACAGATGAAAGAACCCAGGCCTGATTGCAGTCCAGCCAAGGGTCACACAATTAATTAGTGGTGATTCGTTTGACTTTATGGTCCCCAACCCAATATTTTCTATCCTCTTTTTATCCACTTCTCTGTAGGACCTACCCTGAAGATCAGCACAACTGTTTGAAAAGGAAATTGAAGTGAAAGAGATGCTGAGCCGCTAACTGCTCTGAAGGGACTCAAGTGACTTGGCCTAAAACGTGTGTTTGTGTACATTTGCATTGCCCAGTGCTCAGCCTGGGTGCCACCGGCAGCAGGTCCTCAGTTCACATTAGCTGCCTGCAGGCATGAACGCTTGAAGAGCCAGGAGACTGGAGACAGGAAGTGTTTCTCCCAGAAGTGGGTGAAGANTGACTTGGCCTAAAACGTGTGTTTGTGTACATTTGCATTGCCCAGTGCTCAGCCTGGGTGCCACCGGCAGCAGGTCCTCAGTTCACATTAGCTGCCTGCAGGCATGAACGCTTGAAGAGCCAGGAGACTGGAGACAGGAAGTGTTTCTCCCAGAAGTGGGTGAAGAGGGATTCTTCAAACAATAGAGCCCTGAGCTTGGCATTGATTAGGCCTCCACTGGGCTTGTACTCTGACACCTCTCCCCATCCTGCAGGCATCTTTCAAGGCCATCTCGGCTTCTTTCCTCTCCTCCATCCCTATATCAAATTTGTTTCCAAGTTCTCTCATATCTCCTTCTTTTCCATCTCTGTTGCCGCATCCTGGCCTAGGCCCTTATCACATCGACGCTGGTCTGGCCTCACGTGTCTGGCAGGGTTGAGCACAGAGGCCCACGCGGCAGCTAGGAGGCTATCTAAGTGGATCAGCCTGCAGGGGACGCTTGTTTCAGGTTCCCTCCCCCTCCTCAGCCTGTGGCTTCCTCCTCATGTGTACACCCCGCCCCCCTCCTTCTTCCAACCAGCTCCCTGCTCCCCACTCCCCAGCCTTTCAAGCTTTCTCTACCGCCTCACCTGTGCACACCCCTCCCCCAACCCCCACCTCAGGTTTCAATTAACCAGCTGCCCATAGAAAGATTCCAGCAAATTTATTCTCCCTAAAATAGAAGTGACCCATAACAAGGCTTAATGAGATCATCCCCCAAGGAATTTAATAAGGGACCATCCCTTCAGCCAGTGAAATGAGAGTGTCAGCTGGGTCTCAGGGCGTCTTCACGGAGGGAAGTTTGCTGCACCACCCCTGGGGCACGTCGGTGGTCCAGGCCCCCCAACAGGGACGGGAGTGTGGAAAGCAGAGACACGTGGCCTAGGGGCTTGGTGAGAGGACACGAAGCACAAGCTCGCCCTCTCCAGAGGTTTGCCAAGAACTCACAGGAAACCTGATGCCCACCCTGACTCAGCTCACTGTGGTTCCCTGTCCTGTGGCCACCAGCCCAAAGCGGTCTCAAGAAGAAGATGGCTGGGAATGGACCTTTCGCCCCTCCTAAACTGCTAGAGACGGGGCAGTGTTCAGGGCGGTGTGGAGCTCCCCTGACAGAGCAGGGAAAAGAGGATGCTTGTTTTCCCTGGTTTTGAAAGATGATCACCTCTGTAGCCAGGAATGGTGCCAGCTGCGGGCAGTGTCCAGCCCAGCAGATGATGGGTCACTGGGCACTTGGGGGAAGTTCTCGGCTGTCTGCATTTCTGTCTGCGTGTGCACTTTATTGGCACCCACGGCCCCCTGCCCCACGTCTGCTCACCCGCTGGAGGACCATTCTCCCTTCTCTGCCAAAACCAAAGCACCCAGAATCTCAGAGGGTCTCCGAAAGCTGGATCCAGAAAGGCTCGTAGATGTGACCTTAGTCTACCCATTCCCCCAGTTTATGGATGAGCAGCTGGAGCCCAGGGAGATTAAGGACTCTCCCCAGTGTGCTGGTTCTCTGTGTTGCATAACCAGCAACCACAATCCAGTGGATACAGACAGCACACGCTTATTAGCTCAGCTTCCTTGGGTCAGGGGTCTGACCTTAACTTAGTGGGTCCTGTGCCTCAGCGCTGTGATATGTTGAAATCAAGGTGTCAGGTGGGCTGCCATCTCATCAGGGTCTCGAGTGGGGAAAGATCTGTTTCCAAGATCCCTCGGGCTCCTGGCAGAATTCCTCTCCTGCAGTAGCAGGACTGAGGTCTTTGTTTTCGTGCTGGTAGTCGGCCAAGTGTTCTCAGTGACTGAAAGCTGCACACAGTTCCTCGCCTAGGGCCTCTCCATAGATCTTCTCACAGCATCGAAATTTCGTCAAAGCCAACATGTGAGAGAGCCTTGGCCTCAGGGAACGCCCGCAGTCCCTCTTTTGAAGCTTTTACCTGATTAAGCCAGGCCCATTTACACTTATTTCCTCTTTGATTAAAGAAAAATCAGTCGATTTGGTATCTTAACTACATCCTCAAAAATCTCTTCACCTTTGCTGTATTCTGTTAGATGTTAGACCACAGGTCCTGCCCATGCTCAAAGGGCAGAGATCTTCCCAACCCAGCGATCAAACCCAGGTCTCCTGCATTGCAGGCGGATTCTTTCCTAGCTGAGCCACCAGGGAAACAGGGATAAATGCAGGAGACATGAAGCTTAGGGTCACCATATCACCACATGTCACACAGCTAGATAAAAGCAGACTTAAGGTATAGAACCTAGAGTTCACATAGAAACAGGTTTGAGGGGTCAGTTACGTTTCAGAATTCAGACTGTTCTAGATTTTAGAAAGACAATCAGACAGTTACACCATAGACTCACAACATCCTTGGTGTAGTCTGAGACGGCACTCTGTAATCATTGTAGATTTCTGCAATGAAATCTATGATTACTCACACCTAGTCGTGCATGTAGACCAAAATTAGCTGCATGGCGGTTCAGGTGAGGTTTTGTTGCCAAATAAGCTTAGGTCAGATTCAGTTCAGTTCAGTCACTCAGTCGTGTCCGACGCTTTGCGACCCCATGAATCGCAGCACGCCAGGCNTGAGTTAGGACATTCATAGAAATTTATTCACACACAAATCCATAAAACAGGACAACAATCCTAGGAAAATGGGCAGTTTGTACCAAAATTTTTGGCATGTGAGAGCCTCAGCCTATTAAATATTTGTTCAGAACTGTGCTTAAGATAACTCAAATTGGTATAAACTCAACAATATGTGAAATTAAGTAAAAAAAGAGAAGATGGGCTTCCCAGGTGGCTCAGTAGTAAAGAATCCACCTGCCAATGCAGAAGACACAAGAGATGTAGGTTCAATCTCTGGGTCAGGAAGATCTCCTGGAGGAGGGCATGGCAACCCACTTCAGTATTCTTGCCTGGAGAATCCTATGGACAGAGGAGCCTGGTGGGATACAGTCCATGGGGCTGCAAAGAGTTACACATGACTAACTGACAGTGAATTAACTGAGAAAAAAGAAGGTACTTAAGTCCTTTATACCCTTTAATTAGTTTCCAGGAACAATGCTAAGAGCTTTTAGTATCATATTCAATAAGAAAGCAAGTATCACCATATTGGATGAAACACAAGAGGATTCTGTAGCCTGGCATCTCTCACGTAGACCTACCTTGAGGGTCCAGCACCATCCCTTTGAAATTCTTCTTGCCTGTCGAGATGTCATTGTTTTCAGCACAAGAGATGCTGTCTTTAGAGCAGGTTGCATTACCACAGGCTGTTAGGCAAACAGTATTCATTTATGGCAGCTTCTTGATCTTAGCCAAAAGGCCGAGAAGCAATATGGTAACTTCTTAATACAGGGATATGTGTGTGTGTGTTGCTTTCATATGAAATCTCCGAGTAAAATAAAATATGTTTTGGATTGAATTCAATTCATCTTGCTCAGATAATTATATCATAGAATATCATTTCGTTTGGATGCATGTCTAACCCTAATGGATCATTTTGCAGCAAAAATGTGATATATAAGGAACCCAACCAAGGGAAAAATGGCTTGTAATGAAAGCCCGCCAGATATGAAGGCATTTCCCTACACTATCCTGATTATTTCTTATGTAGACTTGTGACTTCCCATTTTGCATATGTGGAAATTGATACTCAGAAGAATGAGACTTTTCATCTAAGTCCAGCTCATGGCTAAAGGGCAGACCCATGATTTGAACTCCTGTTGACTCCTTTCAAATTATGTGTTCTCTGCACGAGATTTTATTGTGATTGCTCATTTAGAAATGATTTGGTTTCAGTCCGCTTAACCACCTCTGCTATTAATGCTCTGTGGAAAATTTACAATTTTCTAGGCCACAGTTTCTACTCTTAAGGAGCATGAAGTCTCACCTTGTGAGAAGATCACATTAAAAATATTAGTTTATGGTGCTAAAGGGCAGGTACCTACACATTCCCCCAGGAGCCNGGGGTGTTGGGGTGTGTGTGTGTGTGTGCTTGTGTGTGTGTGTACAGAATCAGGTTGGGCATCGATCACAAACATAGCCGTGAAAGCGTGTGTGTGTGTGTGTGTATGTGTGTGTGTGCAGAACTGGGTTGGGCCCGAATTACAAACAAGCCCGTCAAGGGGTGTGTGTGTGTGTGTGTGTGTGTGTGTGTGTGTGTGTGTGGAGGGGGAATGTGTGTGTGTGGTGGGGAGGGGGTGGGGTTGACTCTTCCTCGTGGAATCTGAGCCTAGTCTCGAAGAACTGGGACCTGCAGAGATGAGTGCTTTGGAGAGGAAATAGCTGTGAGACATAACAGGTGTGGAAGAATATGAACCGTCCTCATATGGTTTACTGGGTCTACTGAGTCCAGTAAAAAGCATATTTCTTTCGTTAGCTATGCACTTTATGATCAGGTTTTATGCTCTGGCCCCATAAGAGGAACTTGCGTGTAGAAAGTTTCACAGGCAGGGTGGCCGTTCAGATTGGAGCGCCTGCTTTCTTAACCAGTCCCGCTGCTTATATAAACATTTCATTGGGGATTTCATCAGTTCACCTTCTCCTTGAGGCACTAGAGACATACAAAACTGTGATGCCAAGAGGATGTTAAAACTCTTAAGCGAGGATCCCAAGAGCAACTTTTATGAGCCCTCTTGCTCAAGACACACAGACTGGCAGTTTTCATGGTGGTGTATCTCAACTTTGTGAGCAAGTCTAAAGCGGGGAGATTCACTGAAACTATACAGCAAAGAGGATTATGCTGTCATTGTGTGTTTTCATTGTGATGGGCAAGACAGACCTGAAGATGTAGCTGAAATGAGAGAAGTACCTGTCAAACAGGAAGGAAGCCAATAATGCTTTACTCTTGAAGAGCTATAAACAGCTTGAGAAATCTTTATTTCCCTTTGTTTTAAACTCTTGAGTAAATGTGATTTATTTCCACTTTTCTTGAAAAATTTAAGAGCTGACCTTTCATAATCATGTTTGTTTCAACCTGCAAGTATAGAGGTAACACATTGTTCAGGCTTTTGAACCCCCAGAATGAAACCTAGGACTCTTTGATATAAACAGTAATTCGTTGCTGAGTTTATTCTTACATCTCTACCATGGTGACCACTTGTGATGAAAGATTAATAGGTAATTCCAAAATAGTTCTCTACACTTCCTTCACAAAACAAAACAATGGAAATATCCACGTGCAATGTATTCCTTGATATTAGCCCAGTGACTGACACTGTTATTCCACCCCCAAGTAAGTTGCTTTCTCTTCTTAAAAAGGCAACCCCCAAATGGTTATCTTTTCTTTGAATATTTTTATTTATTTATTTGCTGTGTCCAGTCTTAGTGGCATCATGCAAGATCTTTTGCTGGGGCACGCAGAGTCTCTAGTTGTGACGCTGGGCTCAGTAGTTGCGGTCCCAGGCTCTAGAGCAGGTGGGCTCAGTAGCTGTGGGGCATGGGCTTAGCAGTTCCATGGCATGTGGGATCTTAGTTCCCTGACGAGGTAACAAACCCATGTCCCCTGCATTGCAAGGCAAATTCTTAACCACTGGACCACCAGGAAAGTCCCCCAAATGATAATCTTAAAGTTAATCCTGCACTTAGCTTGAGATGCCCATGAGGCAGAGAGAGTAGGGTTTGCCCTTTAAACGAAGTGTAAGTGCTAAACCTCACATCCATTTCTCCGGCTCTCCAACTTTTCTGTACCCTTGATTTAGCCAACACATGTCACAGCTCAGATGTTCAGTAAATATGTGTTAAATGAATAAGAGAACCGATGCCTAAAATAAAGGGAAGGCATATTTCGTGCCCTGCTGAATATCTTTATAGTCCTAGAGACAAGGATCAAAGTTTAATTTCATGATACCCTTAGCCATGATTTTCTATCTCATCTTCACATACTGATAAATCACTAACTTGGTATTGCAGTTCCTCAGCCAGGAACAGGGTCTGACTTTTAAATCCTAAGTAAATGTTTATTAAATGGATGAATAGATACAATAACTGGGATGTGCCTGACTGTGTGTGACCTTAACTAAGACTTGAATATTTTAAGTAAAATGACTATTTTTTGAAGAAGACCATTTCTGGAGTCTAAGTATCACCTGTGGCAATGAGAATAAATGCACAATTTTGAGATCACCATACCCAAAAATTAACACATCAGGATGAATATTTCTATTTCATCAAGGCAAAAGGAAGGCCATTAGTCATTTATTCTGATTATTTAAACATTTTAAGTAAGCTCTGACTTTTGTATAGCTTTGCAAAACTGATCTTAATTATAGAAGGACTGATAGTTCCTACTCTGTTGTCTGGTTATTTAACTAAATTTTTGAATTTGAACAAATCACTGAAAGTCTATGGATCATAGTTTTCTAAATGTCAGTGGACAAATTTACTCTTCATTCAGACCAACCCCTTGGGGCAGCCTCAGCGACTCCACAGTTGAAGACAATAATGTCTGATTTGAAGATGTTCAAGGATAATTGCATTTTACTGGTCAAAACTTCAATGCCAACTCTTCAATATATTTTGTTTTCTTTCTGCCCTCAAACCTTTTAGAATCGGCAGAAAAATTCTTGATAATTCAATCTGTTTTCACAGCAGTTCAGCTGGGCAGCATAACTGGCCCTGGGGAAGACTCTATCTCTGTCCTTACTGACAGGGGCTATGGGCCTCTGGGTCTGTGAACAGCCAGGTGCAGTGACTTTAAGGGGTCATGAAAGATTATAAATCATTTGCAGAAATGGTCACATCTGTGTTTTAGAAATGTAGTGGGATTTTTAAAGCTACTTTGTTTTAAAACTCTAAGCAAAAATTATAGCCATTTTTACATATTTCTGATTTTAAAAGTATTACTTACAGGCATTAGGGATAAAGGTGTATCTCAGCAGTTTTCCATCTTTCATCCATAGAGTTTCAAATACAGGTGGCTTTCTCCCCAGGAGTTTAACTTCATGCACTGTTGTTGTTGAATCTCTAAGTTGTGTCCGGCTCTTTGCAATCCCATGGCCTGCAAGTCTTCTCTGTCCATGGGATTTCTCCAGGCAAGAATCCTGGAGTGGGTTGCCATTTCCTTCTCCAGGGGATCTTCCCAACCCAGTGATCAAAACTGCATCTCTTACATCTCTTGCATTGGTGCTCAGTCACTCATTTGTGTTCAATTTTTTGCGACCCCGTGAACTGTAGCCCTCCTCTGTCCATGGAGATTTCCTGGCAAGAATACTGAGTGGGTTTTCCATGCCTTCCTCCAGAAGATCTTCTCAACCCAGGGGTTGAATCTGAGACTCCTGTGCCCCCTACATTACAGGTAAATTCTTTACTATTGTGCCACCAGGGAAGCCCAAGTACATGCATATGGTTGAATAATAGTCAGTCCAAAGTCACATGACTTGTGATGTCATGAAACACATTTATTGATATGACCATCTTCCCAGTAAACTGGGGCTTCCCTGGTGGCTTAGCTGGTAAAGAATCTGCCTGCAATGTGGAAGACCTGGGTTTGATTCCTGGGTTGGGAAGATCCCTTGGAGAAGGGAATGTCTACCTACTCCAGTATTCTGGCCTGGAAAATTCCATGGACAGAGGAGCCTGGTGGATTACAGCCCACGGGGTCGCAGAGTCTACGTGACTGAGTGACTTTCACATTCCTTCCTGGTAAACTGCAAATGTCTCAATGACAAGGACCACGGGAAACCCATTACTTTATCCCCTGAAACTGCCTCACGGGACCAGCACTCAATATATGTTTGATAACATGAAACAAAGTAGTAAAATTCAGCAGCAAAACTAGGGGCTTTGCGGAAGTCTTCACAGTAGTTTTTGAAACAGAATAAGTAAGAAAATATTCCATAAATTCACATAAAATTCAGGAAATTAGCTTTTAATAAGAACCTTTGAGATATGGTTTAAAACATCCAAGTTAATGAAGAACTTGTCATTATTATAGAAAGCTGCTTCTCACACCAGCCTGTGATGGCCTTATGTACCTATGGGATGGTGTTCTTGAGGGTTCCAATGATGTCTCATCTACTGACCNATTCACA
Organism: Philantomba maxwellii; assembly: GCA_006410695.1. Taxonomy (NCBI): domain Eukaryota; kingdom Metazoa; phylum Chordata; class Mammalia; order Artiodactyla; family Bovidae; genus Philantomba; species Philantomba maxwellii. The sequence continues at coordinate 408,723 of SJYS01022399.1, read as the reverse complement.
TAAAATTCAGGAAATTAGCTTTTAATAAGAACCTTTGAGATATGGTTTAAAACATCCAAGTTAATGAAGAACTTGTCATTATTATAGAAAGCTGCTTCTCACACCAGCCTGTGATGGCCTTATGTACCTATGGGATGGTGTTCTTGAGGGTTCCAATGATGTCTCATCTACTGACCAGAGATCATGGTTACTCCCAAACGTGTTTCAAAGAGCCAGTTCACTGATACTAATAGATGATGACCAATTACTCTGATATATAAAGTATTAAATGAACCCTATTTTACTTCCATCTTCATGTGAGCTCTATACACTGGATTAGCCATAAGATTAGACAGAAAGGTGTCTTTATCTGAGCATCTGTGAATGTTTTTAATGAATGTGCTTTACTGTGCATTATTTGTGTTCTAATGAATGCACTTAACTGCGTTTTTAATGAATGCACTTTACTGAGCATTATTTGGAGGGCTTGGCAGATAAGCTAAGGGGACATCGAGGAGCCAGCCTACCCCCAGGGAGGCTCTCACAGAGTGATCCAAACAGATCATTCCCTTCTGGTCCCATACCTGGTGGCAGCTGGTGCTTCTGTCGGCTTCTCAGAGCAGCCTCTGGAGGTGCTCACTTGGGAGGAGCACAGCCAGGCTGGGAGGCAGGAAAAGCTTGTGACAGCACTGAGAATGTAACTCAGGCATAAAAACTTTGTGATGACAATTTCTCTTTAGACGGATGTGGTTTGTTTACTGCCTTTCTTGGAGTAACTATTTAATAGCATCCTCTCTTTTACTCNACTTTTTCACTCTCCTCTTTCACTTTCATCAAGAGGCATTTTAGTTCTTCTTCACTTTCTGCCATAAGGGTGGTGTCATCTGCATATCTCAGGTTATTGATATTTCTCCCGGAAATCTTGATTCCAGCTTGAGCTTCTTCCAGTCCAGAATTTCTCATAATGTACTCTGCATATGTTAAATAAGCAGGGTGACAATATACAGCCTTGACGGACTCCTTTTCCTATTTGGAACTAGTCTGTTTTCCATTCCAGTTCTAACTGTTGCTTCCTGACCTGCATATAGGTTTCTCAAGAAGCAGGTCAGGTGATCTAGTATTCTCATCTCTTTCAGAATTTTTCACAGTTTATTGTGATCCACACAGTCAAAGGCTTTGGCATAGTCAATAAAGCAGAAATAGATGTTTTTCTGGAACTCTCTTGCTTTTTCGATGATCCAGCGGATGTTGGCAATTTGATCTCTGGTTCCTCTGCCTTTTCTAAAACCACCTTGAATATATCTCTATATATTTCTGGATATTTCATATGAATGGAATTTTATAATATATGATCCTTTGTGAGTGGCTTCTTTCACTTACCATAAAGGTTTCTGTATTCTAAGTATGTATTTTTGGCTGCGCTGGGTCTTGGTTGCTGCACGCAGGCTTTATCTAGTTGGGGCGAGTTGGGGCTACTCTCTAGTTAGAGTGAATGGGTTTCTTATTGAAGTGGCTTCTCTTGTTGCGGAGCACGGGCTCTAGGGTGCACGATCCTCAGTGGTTGCCGTGCCTGGACTCAGTACTTGCGGCTCGCTGGCTCTACCTAGAGTTCTAGTTCAGTAGTTTTGTCGAGCAGGCTTACTTGTCCCATGGAATCTGGAATTGCCCCAGATCGGGGGTTGAACCCATGTCACCTGCATGGGCAGGTAGATTCTTAACCACTGGACCACCAGAGGAGTTGAGCAGAATGGTTTCGAGATTCATCCATATTGTAGCATATCTGGGTACGTCATTCCTTTTTATGACTCAATAATACTCCATTGTATGGATGAATGTTTTGTTTGTCCATTCATCAGTTGGTAGGGATTTGGGTTGTTTTGAATAATGCAGATGCAAACATCCATGCATTATTTTTGTGTGGATGTATTTAATATAACTGCTTTACAATGGTGTGTCAGTTTCTGCTGTACAACAATGTGAATCAGCCATGTGTATACATATATCCCCTCCCTCTTGAGCTTCCTCCCAAACCCCATCCCACCCCTCTATGTTATCATGGAGAATCAAGCTGATCTCCCTCTGCTATGCAGCAGCTTCCCACTAGCTATGCTTTACATATGGTAGTGTATACATTAGAGAAGGCAATGGCACCCCACTCCAGTACTCTTGCCTGGAAAATCCTATGGACAGAGGAAGCTGGTAGGCTGCAGTCCATGGGGTTGCAAGAGTCGGACATGACTGAGTGACTTCCCTTTCACTTTTCACTTTCATGCTTTGGAGAAGGAAATGGCAACCCACTCCAGTGTTCTTGCCTGGAGAATCCCAGGGACGGGGGACCTGGTGGGCTGCTGTCTATGGGGTGGCACAGAGTTGGACACGACTGAAGCGACTTAGCAGCAGCAGCAGCAGCAGTGTATACAGGTCAATGCCACTCTCTCAATTCGTCCTGCACCCAGTCCCCCAACCCCGCCATGTCCACAAGTTTGTTTTCTATGTCTGCATCTCTATTCCTGCCTTGACTGTGTTTTCATTTTTCTTGGATATACAGCTGGGACTTAATTTGCTGGGTCATATGATAACTTGATATTTAGTCATTTGAGACCCTGCCAAACTGTTTTCGGAGATGATTGTACCATATTACAAGCCTACCATTAGTGTATGAGGGTTCCACATGCTCACCAACACTTGTCATTATCTGTCTCTTTCATCCTTCTTAGTGAGTATGAGACAGTATCTCATTGTGGTTTTGAGTTTTATTTTCCTGATAATCAATGATGTCAAGCATCTTTTCATGTGCTTATTGGGCATTCATATATATATATACACACACACACACTGGAGAAATGTCTTTTCAAATCCCTTACCTATTTTTAATGGGGTTATTTGTCTTTTATTATTGACCTAGGTTTTATAGATTCTGGATATAAGTCCCTTATCCGACATATGATTTGCAAATACTTCCCCACATTCTGCAGATTGTCTACTCACTGTCTTGGTGGTGTCCTTTGAAACACAAAAGTTTTTGATTTTCAGGAAGTCCAATTTAACTATGTTTTTCTTTTGTTGCTTGTGCTGTTGGTTTCATATCCAAGAATCCTTTGTCAAATCCAAGATCATGATTTGTCTCTAACTTTTCTTCTAAAAATTTTATAGCTTTCATTCATATTAAATGTTTTGATTTGAGTTAGTTTTTATATATAATGTGAGCTAAGGGTCTGACTTTATTTTTTGCATCTAATTGTCCCAGCAACATTTGTTAAAAACTGTTCTTTCCCCAAAATCATCTTTGGATGATTTTGGCTTTTTTATTACCATACACTGTCCATCTTTATCTCCTGTTCTAATGTCTATTTTGATAATACTGTAAACTTTCTTTTAAATTGTGCTTTTAAAATTTTTGTTTATTTTCTTCTTTTTATTTTAGTGTGCTGGGTCTTTGTTGCTGCACACTGGCTTTCTCTAGTTGTGGTAAGCAGAGAGGGGCTACTCTCTAATTGTGGTGTGTTGTGGTTTGTTGTTCAGTTGCTCAATCATGTCTAATTCTTTGCGACCCCATGGACTGCAGCACATCAGGCTTCCCTGTCCTTCACTATCTCCCAGAACTTGCTCAAACTCATGTCCATTGTGTTAGTGATGCCATCCAACCATCTCATCCTCTGTCACCCGATTCTCCTCCTGCCCTCAATCTTTCCCAGCATCAGGGTCTTTTCCAATGAGTTGACTCTTTGTATCAGGTGGCCAAAGTATTGGAGCTTCAACTTCAGCATCAGTCCTTCTAATGAATATTCAGGGTTGATTTCCTTTAGGATTGACCAGTTCGATCTCCCTGCAGTCTAAGGGATTCTCGAGTCTTCTCCAGCACCACAATTCGAAAGCATCAGTTCTTCGGTGTTCAGCCTTCTTTATGGTCCAACTCTCATATCCATACATGACTACTGGGAAAACCATAGCTTTGACTATCTGGACCCATGTCAGCAAAATGAAGTCTCTGCTTTTTAATACGCTGTCTAGGTGTGTCATAGCTTTTCTTCCAAGGAGCAAGTGTCTTAATTTCATGATAGCAGTCACCGTCTGGAGTGATTTTGGAGCACAAGAAAATAAAGTCTGTCGCTGTTTTCATTTTTTCCCCATCTACTTGCCATGCAGTGATGGGGGCTTCTCATTGAGGCGGCTTCTCTTGCTGTGGAGCACAGGCTCTAGGACACTTAGGCTTCGGTAGTTGCAATTTGTGGGCTCAGTAGTTACAGCTTGTGGGCTCAAGAGCTCAGACTCAGTAGTCGTGGTGCACAGGCTTAGTTGCCCCACGGGCTTAGTTGCTCCACAGCATGTGGGATCTTCCCAGACCAGGAATACAACAGGTGTTCCCTGCAAGGCAGATTCTTAACCACTGGATCACCAGGGAAGTTATACTGTAAACTTTTAATTGCTGTTTACATGTATACATTTTCCATGATTTTACTTTTAATCTATCTGTATCTTTATATTTAAAGTGGGTTGGGACTTCCTGTGGTCCAGAGGCTAAGACTTCAAGCTTCCAATGCAGGAGGCCCAGGTTCAATCCCTGATTAGGGACCTAGATCCTACAGGCCACAACTAAGGGTTTCCATGCCGAAACTAGGACATGACGCAGCCGTGTAAGTAAATAAACAAATATTTTTAAAAGAATAGCATTTAACTGAGTCTTGATTTTTTTTACTCAAGCTGAAACTCTCTTTTTATTTGGAGTATTCCTATAATTTGCATTTAATGCCATTATTGATATGGCTGTGTGTAAATCTACCATCTTGCTTTCTTTTTGTCTCTTCTTTTTATTTCCTGCCTTCTTTTGGGCTGAGCATTTTTTATGATTCCATGCTAACTCCACAACTGATGTATTAGCTATACCTCTTTTTGTTTTGCAGCTATTGTTGTAGGACAGGAGTTTGCAAACTACTGTATGTGAGCCAAATCTGACTTGCCATCTGTCTTTGTAAATTAAGTTTTATTGGAATACAGCCATTTCCATTTGTTTATGTATAGTCTACTACTACTATTACTAAGTCACTTCAGTCGTGTCCAACTCTGTGCGACCCCATAGACGGCAGCCCACCAGGCTCCCCCGTCCCTGGGATCCTCCAGGCAAGAACACTGAAGTGGGCTGCCATTTCCTTCTCCAATGCATGAAAGGGAAAAGTGAAAGGGAAGTCGCACAGTCATGTCCGACTCTTAGTGACCCCATGGACTGCAGCCTACCAGGCTCCTCTGTCCATGGGATTTTCCAGGCAAGAGTACTGGAGTGGGGTGCCATTGCCTTCTCCGTCAGTGGGTCTAGTATAAGTCTACTTTGACTGTAAAAAAGGCCTGTGTCTGTAGTAGTGAATACATACACACACAGACATATATGTATGTAAATATGTATTTTTCCTATACAGATGAAGATCTGGAAAAAAAACAAATTCAACCTACAAATACTTGCCTCCAGACAGGCCTAATTAATATTAATTAATTCTAATATTCTAGTATTAAGCCTAATATTGTCAGGAGTTTTATTTTATATTCCAAAATAAATGGAAGGCATGTCTCCCACCAGAAACACAGCTAGTTCCTGAATGTGGTCCCCAAGGCAGACATAACACAAGGGCTGTGCCTTTTAAATTATGATTCCCCAGGACCTCATCTCAGTCATTCAAGACAAGATACAGAAGAGCAGCAAGAGCTCCAGGGCAGTCCAGCTGCTGCTTCTAAGGGTGAATTTAGCGGAAAAAAAGCAAACGCGCTACACTGGATCACCAAGCCTTGCCTCGAAAGGGCTGCTATTCTGGGGGAGTTTGGTCATCTGTGAACTGCCCATGAAATCAGGTCCTTTCTCGTTCCCCATGTTAGGCCCTTAGTGTCAGCCATAAGATAGAAAAAATCAGCAACAGGCTGGGTGGCAGGGAAATAGGCAATGAAGAGGCACTAGGAGCAACGGAGAGCATGCTAAGCGGACAGCACCTGCCGGCCACACGCAGGCATGCCAGGCAGGTGTGCCTCCAGCCAGCCCCCGATACACACCTGGACAAAGGTGCCCAAGATAAAGAAGATGAGATTCAGGATGGACAGTCCTGGGACGACGTGGTGGTCCAGGACTGAGGACTGGGGCTCATGACGGGGATGCCAAACAGCAGGCTGCACAGGAAAGAGTTCTTCCACTGCTTCACTTCCACCTTTCTGTTGGTAGGGGTTTTGAGCTAATTCTCACCACCAAGGCAAAGCATCTTCTGAGGACACGACTCGGTGTTCTGTGGAGCAGGAAGTAGCTCCACCCTGGTGCACAGGCATGAAATAATCCGTCTTTTGCCTGTTCCAGGAATTCTTCAGTCAGCTCCTTTCCAGTGGCTCGCTCAGCGGCTCCAGGTGATTTCCTCCTACATGTGCAAATCAGTTTAGACAAAGATTTGAATAAATACCTCTGCAGACCTGCAGAACCCTCTGATATATTTTCTGACATTTTCCTTTGATTTTCTCAATTCTCATCTCTCTCTCTTCAACTAGGCGAGATCACCAGGCTGCTTGGGTTCTCCTTCTCTGAGCTATGAACTTGAAAACCCTGTCCATCATTAAGCTGGGTCTATCACAAGGCTCACCTTGTTTCTTTCTCTTATGAATTAATGTCCTAGGCTTCTTTGCTACTCAATGTCTGAACACTATAGTTTCCTATTTTCATTTGTTTTTCTATTTAAAGCCATCTAGTTAGTGTGATCACTCTTATTTCAACATGGCCAAAAGCAGAAATCTATGTTTTGATATATAGAATTTTCATCATTGCCAGTTCTAAATATTTTCTAATTTGCAATTTTTGATTTACAGTTTTAGACTGTATTCCTTAAAATTCTAAACATGTAAGTTTTCGGTTATTTATTTTTATCTAATTGCATTGTATTGAGAGAGCATGCTGTGTATGGTTTCAGTCCTTTTGTAATGGTTGAGATTTCTTTTACTGACGACTGTTTGGATGATTTTTGTAAGCGTTCTGGATGCACTTGAAAAGAACATGTACCTGTGGCAGTCTGTAACAGGATTCCTTATATATCCATTATCAAGTTTGTTAATAGTGCTGTTTAAATATCCTGTATCCTTGCTGATTTTTTTTTTTTTGCCTGTTCTATCAATTACTAAGAGAAGATGTAATCCATCTACTATGATTGTGAATCTACCTATACTTACTTTTAAGACATTTTGTTCAAGTACATTAAATAACTGGAGGTGTTCGAAAAACCTATTCTTTCAATCTTTGTCTTTTATCTAAAATAATTTTCTTATTTACATGGAATATGGTTATTATTCTATAAAATTATGTAGGTTTTAGGTTTCTTTTTGATTCTCATATTGTACACATTTTGCTTTTTTCTCTGAACATAAATTTCAGGTGTTAAGTGTTAGTCGCTCAGTCATATCTGACTCTCTGAGACCCTTGGACTGTAGCCAGCCAGGCTCCTCTGTCCACGGGATTTTCCAGGCAAGAATACTGGAGTGAGTTGCCATTGCCTCCTCCAGGGGATCTTCCCAACCCAGAGATTGAACCCATGTCTCCTGTGTCTCCTGGACTGCAAGCAGATTCTTTACCTGCTGAGCCATGGGGGAAGCCAAAAGATAAATTTCAAAGGTTACTTTTATCAACTAGCTGCTACAGCCAACAACCAACCCTAAATTTAAAATAGCCTTCAAACAACAATCATTTATTATTTCGTATGATTCTACAGGTTGACTGTGAGCTTCCGGCCTGGGACAGCATGGTTGCTCTATGCGGTCTGCTAGTAGGGCTGACAGTATAAGGCCTCGTTCACATACCTGGCAGTTGGCAGCCTGTTTGGTCTTGAGGTGGGAGCAGGGCTCAGCTGGAATTACCTTTCTTTGCTCATCCTCCAGTAGTCCAGGATTCTTCACATGGTAGTCCCAGTGAGAGATGGCAAGCTCCAACGCATAACAAGTTTTTAGTCCTTGGTTTTGTCCTATTTGCTATTTGTCTCAGTGGCCAAAACAAATCATAGGGCCAAACCAGATACAACAGGTGAAGATAGACTCCACCTCTTGATGAGAGAAGTGGCAAGGTTAGAGTACAAAGGGGGAGAGCACAAGGGTGGGAGGGATTTGGGTGGTTATTTCCACAGCTGACCCATCAAGTCACCTTACCAAAAGCACTGCAGCTAGGAAACAAATGACAGCCTTGGAAAATATTCACAACTCAAACTGTAAAAGATTAATTTAGCTAACACACCAGAAGCACCTATAAACTGTTAAGAAACAGATGAAACAATCATACCTAAATGGCTAAAGGATACGGACAGTCTCCAAAAAAGGAAATGCAAATGTCTTTTGCATTATATTTAGCCACATATTTGTGGGAAAGGAGAGGGACATTTTTAAGGTCAATTAGGTAATCTTTAAAAAACTAACTGATTCTTGATCCCATGGTACAAAATTTTTAAAAGTACAAAAAGGTGCAAAGTGAAAAATCTCTCTTTTCTTCTTTAGACTATCATGGTTTGATTTTATTTATAAGAGATATTCCCATATAGGAAGTTTTAGTATTTCAAAATTTTCAAACATTTCAATCATTTTGTTTATGGCTCCTGGATTTCAGTCATAAGTTTCTGACTCTGATTATTTAAAAATCAAAATATTAAAATTCCTCTAGGATTTCTTTTACTATCTTTTAAAAAAATATTTAAATCTTTGATCCCTTGAAATTATCCTGATATAAAGGGTAAAGTATAGATTTAGCACCATGTGTTAAATTATCCATCTCTCTATTACTGATTTTTAAAAGGTCATCTTTTTCATAAACCACATCCCTGCAAATATTAACATTTGGAATTAGGCAGGTAAGCGGATCAGAAAAAACAATAGCAAATCCCAGGAGAAGGGGGCGTGGGAGGAACATAACTGAAGCTGCAGAATCTTTCCCTTTCATTTAGCTGACCCATTAGCGACTACATGATGACTGTCATGAGTTCACCTAAGAAGAGCTACTGAAGGACATCAAGCCACTAATAACATTGAAAACCAATGTTCCTTCATATGAAAACTATATATTTGCACATAAAAATTCAATACACAACCAGACACCACTAATTCATCAATAATGACATTATTTCATCTAAGAACACAGAAATTAAGTTATAAGGAATGTCACAAGGAAAACATTCTTTAAAGTCCTATTCAATCTACTTTGTTAAGAAAGGTGAAATTTATTTGGTTCTGGTCACAGTTCCATCATGTTTACTTTCTTTGTAAGTTCAGCTTCAATAGCATCCTAAAGGAAGAAAGAAACACCATAAATATTATAACTAAGGACATAAAAAAAAAGTGCTCTAACTTCTAAAGCTATTTAAAATAAGGGAAACAAAAAGGAAAACCACTAAAGCAGAAATTAAAAAAAATATCATTATAAATGAGATTTTTCTTGCTTTTATATCTTTCCCACTTCCCACACTCCAAGTTTTCAGACTCCTAATAAACATATAAGGAGGGGGAAAAAAAAACCCTTTAGAGAGGTGAATGACACGCTACATGAACAGATTTTCCTGACCTGTACTCCTTAAGCAACGTACTTTCGCAATGTCTCTCACATCGCTCTTTCCAGTCTCACCGTCACTGTTCTCATTACTTCTCATCTGGCCTAAACAGGCCAACTTGTTTCTGCAATTTTCTTTCTCTATCCTCCAATCTACCTTATACATTGATTCCAGAAAAATCTTCCTAAATGACTGCCCTGATCAAAAAGCATAACCTTAATCACGCTTCACTTTAGCTCAAAAAGCAAGGCAACCCAGAGCAACTTTCAGTGGTCCCCTGCAGCAGCAGTCCCCAGTCTTTCTGGCACTAGGGACCAGTGGAAGACATTCATGGAAAACGTTTTTTCCCATGGACTGGAGGTGGGGGGATGGTTTTGGGATGATCCAAGTGCATGACATTTATTGTGTACTTTATTTTTATTTTGTGGCAATCTCAGCATATTCTGCCTTGACTTTAGGGTTGGCGTTCACACTCCTATGAGAATCGGATGCTGACATGATGGGGGCAGAGCTCAGGAGGTAATGTGAGCGGCTGTAAATACACATGAAGCTTCTCTTGCTCACTGACTTGCTGTTCACCTCCTGCTGTGAGGCCTGGTTCCTAACAGGCCATGGGCCAGTCCTGGGGACCCCTGCCCTACAGGCTCCAAGTTCAACCTTCTTTATATTTAAGGCCCTTCACCTCCTAAGCCAATTAACCTACTTCAGTCCTATCTTCCACTGCATACCCCTAAGCAGGCAGATCGCTTTACTTGCAAAAGCTTGGAAAAGTCCTCCATTTTTCAGCTCTTATGTTTTTGTTATTTCCTGATATCCCTGGTAGCTCAGATGGTAAAGTGTCTGCCTACAATGCAGGAGACCCGGGTTCAATCCCTGGGTTGGGAAGATCCCCTGGAGAAGGCAATGGCAACTCACTCCAGTATTCTTGCCTGGAAAATCCCATGGACGGAGGAGCCTGGCAGGCTGCAGTCCATGGGGTCGCAAAGAGTCAGACACAACTGAGCGACTTCACTTTCACTTTGTCTAGAATATTCTATGCCTCTCAACTCTCCTTTTCCATCCAGGAAAATCTATACAAAAATTTAAAAGACCACTATGCATTTTTTATGAAAAAAAATTACATATATGCCCCCCAAAAAGTATTAAAAGATGCATGATAATGATATACCTCAAGTTTGGGACTGTGCTTTACCTTTGTAGAAAGGAAAAGAAAGAGGAGGAAGGGAGTTTTAGCTTTATCAGCATTTATCTTTTAAAGTCTGAAGGAAAAAAATGGAGCTACTTACTAATTCTCGCTTTGCTTCTTCAATTTTTACCTGAGCAAGAGATGGATTCTTTTAAAGAAAAATAGAATAAGGAAAGGTTATACTGTCTCAGCTAGGAAACAAAGGAAAAAAAAAATACAACAATCCTTTTCAAAGGGTAAAAAAACTTACAGAAAGTATATCCCAAGTACATACAATACTGAAATTCAATAAAGACTTTCAACACAGACCCCTATACAACCTAAAACCCCAGAATTGCATTCTATAACAATTTGGAGCTTATATTTTACTGAAAAAGAAAGAGGAGGACCTAGGTCCTTAGACAAGGACCCAGTATTTTCATGATTATTTAGCGCTCTTAGAGAAAGCTGGAGGAGATAAACTTTTTTTTTTTTTAATTCATAAAAATAATTACCGGCATTAAATCTAAATAGGACTCCAATTTTTTCTTCAAAGGTATAGTCTGTCGTTTTAGTTCTGCCAATTTCTGAGGGTGAAAAAAAAACACACAGAATAATAAAGATATTCACAATGCAGTTAAACACTGCACATTTCTGAAATAAAACGTGACAAAGCATTAACACTAGGACATTTTACATAAAGTAACAAATAAAAGAGCTTCAAAGGTAAGTGAATAACAAATGGACACAATCCTTAGACGATGTTAAAACAGGAAAGTAATACTCCCAATTATTAAGACTAATATGCTGTCTGGGAATACAAAATAATGTGATTAAGAGGCATCAGAATATCAGGAAACAAGAGTCTCAAACACATATTTATGAACTGTCAATTTTAGATTCCCAAACTCAAAGTACCAAAAAATCTTAAGAATAAAACCATAAAACAAATCTCCCCATTTCTCCCTCTTCCCACGAAAATAGATAAAACTCTTATAGAACCTAAACCCCAGAATTGCATTCTATAGGAGTTGGGAGCTGGTATTTTACTGAAAGGGAAGAAAGATGAATACTTAGGTGGTTTACACATAATACCTCAATACATTTTTTCAATAGATAAATCAATAATCATTGACTCCATCAAATAAAGAAAAACAAACAAATGTAAAAATTTATATAGGTAAACAAGTAATAAAGATATAAATACTGGTAAACATAAAATACAGAGGTAAAGGAAAAGAAATTGGGTCAATAGTGAAAAAAGCTCTATAAAAAGAAACAAGCACATTGCGCACTGACATTTTAAAGGAAGCTAAATTGGGTAAAGTAAGCGAACCTCTGAAAGTGCTACCAGTGACTGATGAGACAGAGAAGCATCCATTCCTCGGGCTGCAAGCTGCCCCTACAATGACAAAAAAGGGAGTTCAGTTAAAAAAATTATTTTGTAAGTGACCATCATTAAATATTTTCAATATATAACATAGTAAAGACCTATGTAAAGAGCTATAACATAAAAAAGAGTTTTTGTAAAAGCTACCAAAAAAATCACAGATGAAGAACAATACTTGCTTCTAAGCACTTTTATGTTGCATGTGAGTTATTTCAGACAGTCCGAGATTTGTGACAAGATGGTGACAATATGGGTGCAGGGCTTAAGAGCTTGAGCTTTGGGACCTGCATGTGAACTGGGATCTGCTGCTAGATGGCTGTGTAATGGTGATGGACAGGGAGGCCTAGTGTGCTGCGGTTCATGGGGTCACAAAGAGTCGGACATGACTGAGCAACTGAACTGAACTATCTTCACAGTATCCTTGTCATGAAAAGACAATAATAATACTGCCTAGTTATGAGGATGAAAGTTTAAAATAAGTCTGAAGAGAGCTAAATGTATTGAGTCTTTCATGCAAACCTCCGCAGTTCTAATTCCAGATCTGAACTCCTCCGACTTGGCTTTTAGGAAGTCCATGTTCTGAAGACGATTGTCAACTCTGGCCCTTTCCGTACACAGATGTAACTCTGCCTTCTTGAGATCCCTTAAAAAAGTAAAGTTGAGAACATTTTCTTCTTGGTGAAATTATTATGAAAAGAAAACTACTACTTCTTTGATTCAAAGAGTAGATAACATATTTGCTGGATTTTCTAGCTTAAATTTTATATCCCAGACTGGCTTCTACCACGCATTCTTCCAGGTCATCTTTCTCTCCATGTTGCCATCTGGGACTTTTCTCAAGGAATACTGAATAACTTTAAGATTAATCTATGCTGATTATTCTCAGAGAAGGTAGATCTGCTGGTCAAAAAAGTGACTTAATGGATCCTAAAGACAATTTGAATTATGGAGGTCACAAAGGCCTCTCTTCTAAATGTAACATGACAAGGTGCTTTGCATACACAGAGTCAATATTTATTGGATAAATTTACACAACATCACATTACTTGTGCATATACATACTCCTGCTTCACAGCATCTAACCTCTGGGGCCACAGGGACCTAAAGAAGAGCCAGAACATCAAGAGGGACACCAGAGTTCTAGTAAGAAAGGGCAATAAAATAGAACACAACTTGAAGTTGTACCATAGTTTATGCACAGTGGTGGAAGGAGAGAGTGGGACAAATTGAGAGAACAGGATGGAAACATACACATTACCATGTGAAAAACAGACAGCAAGTGAGAACTGGTTGTGTGACACAGGGAGGTCAACCCAGTGTTCTGTGACAACCTAGAGGGATGGGATGGGATGGGATGGGAGATGGGACCGGGGGTTCAGGAGGGAGGGGACATATGTACACCTGTGGCTGATTCGTGGTGATGTGTGGCAGAGGCCAACACAATATTGTAGAGCAACTGTGCTCCCATAATTGTATTTTGTTCTGTATTTCTCAATATTGTATAATTATAATCTTTGATAATTATTAGTTACTCAAGAACAGTTATGAGTATTGTTCAACTGTCATCACCAATAGAATGATACTCAGATGTATTCTTTCTGTAAAACTTTGTAAGTAATAAAAAAATAGGGAAAAAAGAAACTACTGTATAAAAGATAAAAGTATGTACCCAACCACTCCTATCTTCATCCAAGTCATTTTCTACTTAAAAACGCATTTTATCTTACCATTTCCTAATTGTTGTTTTAAATTATATCTATTGGCCAAAACTAAATATTACAGTGTCCTGTTATTGCCTTTATAGTAAAAATTGTCACAACTTCAAACTACTTACTCTCGCAGACGTTTTTCTAATACTATAGTTGCCGTTAGATTTTTCTCAAGTTTTGCCAATTCAAGCTTGATTTCTTCATTTTTGGATTTGGTGCGAAAAAGATCAGAGGTCAAATCATTCACTGCAGGGATAAAACTAAAAGAAGAATCTGGTCATGTAAATGGACCTTAAGGACAATAATTACAATTATTACAATTATTCCTCACCTCTAAAAATGATTTTACTTCTATGTGAATTCTTCCGTAATCACGCTCTTTCAAACCTCTGTACTATTTTACACGCTGTTCTCATTGGAATACCCTTCCTCAGCTGGCAAATTTCCTTAAAAACTATATTTATTCCCATTCTGGAATTCACTACCCCTTTCTCTGTGCTTTCTACCTACAACTTGTACATTCCTATAATGTTGCAGCTGTCATACTATGTTATAATTTTACAAGTCCATCTCCTTCAATTTACCATGAGTGGAGACTGTCCTTGCCGGCATTCATTGTTCTATTTACTTCATTTCTGCTTCCCCAGTGCCTACATAGATAGCTAAACATAAATATATATATATATATAGGGA
>SJYS01022399.1:358630-394080 GCA_006410695.1 Philantomba maxwellii | reverse complement strand
ATAGATAGCTAAACATATATATATATATAGGGAGGGAGGGAGGGAAGAAGAGAGGGGAACAGAGATATACAGAGATCTATACATATATTTAGTATTTGGTGTCTGCTGAATTGGCTTAATTAAGTCAATTGATTGAATTAAACTTTCTACTGCTATATAGCTTATGTATTAGAGAAGGCAATGGCAACCTCTCCAGTACTCTTGCCTGGAAAACCCCATGGATGGAGGAGCCTGGTAGGTTGTAGCCCATGGGGTCGCTAAGAGTCAGGCACGACTTGAGCGACTTCACTTTCAGTTTTTACTTTCATGCGTTGGAGAAGGAAATGGCAACCCACTCCAGTATTCTTGCCTGGAGAATCCCAGGGACAGGGGAGCCTGGTGGGCTGCTGTCTATGGGGTCGCACAGAGTCGGACACGACTGAAGCGACTTAGCAGCAGCATAGCTTATATGATCTTCTAGCTAAAACTCTTCTGCTTAAATATATATATATACACATATGTATGTATATATATTCCAAGCTTTCAGCTATACAGTTCTCTGATTATAATCGGTAATGACAGTCCCTAGCTAAGATTCATCCAACAGGGATAGTCCTAGGACTCTGAAGTGGGGTTTGAAACCCAACTCTGTCATTTACTAGCTCAGAGAAATTATCTAACCCACCCCTCTGAGCCTCAGTTTCTTCTTAAGGTTGTTAGAAGAATAATGTCTTTATACAGGTAGAATGCCTGTCAGGAGGAAACCTACTCTATCCAATAGGGTAGGAACATGACTAAAAGTCACCATGCTCTACAGTAGGTGACTTAGCCTACTGCTTTTCTTACTGTTTAAAGGAATAATCAGTCCTAAATATTCATTGGAAGGACTGATGCTGAAGATGAAGCTACAATACTTTGGCCACCTGATGTGAAGAACTGACTCATTGGAAAAGACCCTCAAGTTGGGAAGATTGAAGGTGGGAGGAGAAGGGGATGACAGAGGATGAGGTGGTTGGATGGCATCACCAATTCGAGGGACATGAGTTTGAGCAAGCTCTGGGAGTCGGTAATGGAAAGGAAAGCCTGGCGTGCTGCAGTTCATAGGGTCGCAGAGTCGGGCATGACTGAGCGACTGAACTGACTGACTGAGGGGAATAATGTGATACCTAATCCCTTTTCAGATATACATGAGAACCAACCTTCACAAACCTAATCCTGAAAGAAGAATACATTATAAACTTCACCAAGTTTATCTGAAATAATCAAACATACTCACTAGCAATGATAAGGGAGTTGACTAAATTTAGTGTTTCTGTATATGTTTCCTATATAATTATAAACATAAAATTATTTCCTATAATTTCTTATATAGCATTACCCTGAGATACAAAAGCTCCTTAGGTCAATACCTGATAGCATATATGACTGCAGAAATTAAAACAATCATAAGACTTACCTAGCTAGAGAGGTATCCTTTGTTTCAAGGGCCACTGCACTGTCAACCAAAGCATTCAGATACCTGGAACCAGTGCTGGAGAGACTGGCAGGGGAAAAATTCACACTCTCCATGAGAAGGTCTTGAAGATGCTTGGCTGAAAAGAAATGAGTTCTATGGTGACTAAGTTCTTGTTTTGCTTTAATTTTTCAACAGCTTTATTGCAATCACCCACCTAAAACATATAATTCAATGGCTTTTACCATATTCAGAGTCGTGTACCCACCCCTGTAGGTGTGAAGTGGAATGTGGCTTTGATTTGCATTTTCCTGATGGTTACTGATGCTGTGCTTACTGGCAGTCCCTCATCATATATATGATTTGCTAATATTTCCTCCCATTCTGTGTGTTGTCTTCTCATTTACTTGATGATGAGAGGAAAAAAATTTTGAGATCGAAAGTTTTTAATTTTGATGATTTCCAGTTTGCCTGCTTTTTCTTTTGCTGTTTCTGTTTTTGGTATCATAGCTAAGAAACCATAGCCAAATCCAAAGCATGAAGATGTACATCTATGCTGTCTTCTGATGGAGAAGGCAATGGCACCCCACTCCAGTACTCTTGCCTGGAAAATCCCATGGATGGAGGAGCCTGGTAGGCTGCAGTCCATGGCGTTGCTAAGAGTCAGACACGACTGAGCAAATTCACTTTCACTTTCATGCATTGGAGAAGGAAATGGCAACCCACTCCAGTGTTCTTGCCTGGAGAATCCCAGGGATGGGGGAACCTGGACACGACTGAAGTGACTTAGCAGCAGCAGCAGCAGCAGCTGTCTTCTGAATTTTAGATTTAGCTCTTACTTTTAGGTTTTTTAGTCATTTTGAGTTAATTCATGCTTTTTTTTAACCCATATATATATATATGCATTTATTCATTTATTTGGCTGCATCCGGTCTCAGTGGCAGTACTCGGGATCTTCACTGCTCCAGAGCATGTGGACTTCAACAGTTGTAGCACACAAGCTCTCTAGTTGTGGCGCTCGGGCTTAGCTGCCCGGTGGCAGGTGAGATCTTAGTTCCCTGACCAGGGATTGAACCTGTGTCCCCTGCATTGCAAGGCAGATTCTTAACCACTGGACCACACAGAAGTCCCTTAAGTTCATTCTTATATATATTATGAGGCAGGGTCCAACTTCATTCTTCTACACGTGGATATTCAGCCATCCCAGCCCTCCTCAGCAGACACCAACTTATAGTTGTTGTTGCTCAGTCGCTCAGTCATGTCTGACTCTTTGCAACTCCATGGACTGCTGCATACCAGACTTCCCTGTCCATCACCAACTCCCAGAGCTTGCTCAAACTCACGTCCATGAATTGATGATGCCATCCAATCATCTCTGCCTTTGTCACCCCCTTCTTCTGCCCTCAATCTTTCCCAGCATCAGGGTCTTTTCCACCAAAGTATTGGAACTTCAGCTTCAGCTTCAGTCCTTCCAATGAATATTCAGGGTTAATTTCTTTAGGATTGACTGGTATGATCTCTTTGCTGTCTAAGGGACTCTCAAGAGTCTCCACTAGCACCACAGTTGGAAGCATCAATTCTTCGGCCCTCAGCTTTCCTTATGGTTCAACTCTCACATCCACATGATTACAAGAAAAACCATAACTTTTACTATACAGACCTTTCCCTTTGTCAGAAAAGTGATATCTCTGCTTTTTAATATGGTGTTTAGGTGTGTCATAGCTTTTCTTCCAAGGAGCAAGTGTCTTTTAATTTCATGACTGCAGTCACAGTCTGCAGTGATTTTGGAGCCCAAGAAAATAAAGTCTGTCACTGTTTCCGCTTTCTCCCCATCTATTTGCCATGAAGTGATGGATGCTATGATCTTAGCTTTTTGAATCTTGAGTTTTAAGCCAGTTTTTTCACTCTTTCACCTTCAAGAGGCTCTTAGCTCCTCTTCATTTTCTGCCATGAAAGTGGTGTTTTCTGCATATCTGAGGTTATTGATATTTCTCCCGGCAATCTTGATTGCAGCTTGTGCTTCATCCAGCCCAGTATTTCACATGATGTGCTCTGCATACAAGTTAAATAAGCAGGGTGATAACATACAGCCTTGACGTACTCCTTCCCCAATTTTGAACCAGTCTGTTGTTCCATGTCTGCTTCTAACTGTTCCATGTCTGCTTCTTGACCTGCATACAGGTTTCTCAAGAGGCAGGTAAGGTGGTCTGGTATTCCCATCTCTTCAAGAGTTTTTCATAGTTTGTTGTGATCCACACAGTCAAAAGCTTTAGCATCATCAGTGAAGTAGAAGTAGATGTTTATTGGATACTTTAGTATGGAAAATTGTGTCAAAATTTTGTATATATTAGTAGAAATATTTGCAATTTAATATGTCACCCTAAAAGGTGCTTTAGGACAGACATAAATAATCTTAACTTTTAAAATTCTTAGAATTTTTGTTACATATTAGTATAGACAAAAAAAAATAGCTTTTGCAAAATAAGATTTTTCTGGACTCAAAGCCCCTTTCTTCATACTTTATTTATTTTTTTAAATTAATTTATTTTAATTGGAGGCTAATTACTTTACAATATTGTAGTGGGTTATTGCCATACATTGACATGAATCAGCCACGGGTGTACATACTGTATTTTAATAACTACTAAAATAAGACTTTTCTGGTCCACCTGCCAATGCAGTGGACACGGATTCCATCCCTGGTCTAGGAAGATTCCACATGCCGTGGGGCAACTAAGCTCCTGCATCACAACTACAGAGCCTGCGGCCATAAATAAACAGATTAATTAAAAACCACAGGTATCTTACATGCTTCTTGGAAGAAAAGCTATGACCAACCTAGACAGCATATTAAAAAGCAGAGACATTACATTGCTGACAAAGGTCCATCTAGTCAAAGCTATGGTTTTTCCAGTAGTCATGTATGGATATGAAAGTTGGACTATAACAAAAGCTGAGCACCAAAGAATTGATGCTTTTGAACCGTGGTATTGGAGAAGACTCTTGAGAGTCCCTTGGACTGCAAGGAGATAAAACCAGTCAAACCTAAAGGAAATCAGTCCTGAATGTTCATTGGAAGGACGGATGCTGAAGCTGAAACTCCAATCCTTTGGCCACCTGATGCGAAGAACTGACTCATTTGAAAGGCCCTGATGCTGGGAAAGATTGAAGGCGGGAGGAGAAGGGGATGTCAGAGGATGAGATGGTTGGATGGCATTACCGACTTGATGGACATGAGTTTGAGCAAGCTCTGGGAGTTGGTGATGGACAGGGAAGCCTGGTGTGCTGCAGTCCATGGGGTCACAAAGGCTGGACACGACTAAGTGACTGAACTGAACTGAACGGATCTTATATGTCAGGCTAATAAGTTTAGACTTGTATTTTAGGAGTTAGTGTTTTACCATCAGAGTACCAATAAAATATACTATAATGACACTTACAACGTATTGTTATTGTTCTTTAGTCACTTAGTTGTGTCCGACTCTTTGCAATCCCATGGGCTGTAGCCCGCCAGGCTCCTCTGTCCATGGGATTTCCTACGCAAGAATACTGGAGTGGGTTGCCATTTCCTCCTCCAGGGGATCTTTGCGACCCAGGGATCTAACCTGTGTCTCCTGCATTGGCAGGCAGATTCTTTACTGCTGAGCTACCAGGCAAGCCCTGTAATATATTAGGTTGCTATAACAACACAGTTTAAGACAAGTCTGGGTAAAATAAAGAAGCAATGCTAAAAAGCTGTCTACACTAAATCAATCTTGTATACTCTACTGTTAGGGCTTTCCAGGTGGCACTAGTAATAAAGAACTCCTGCTAATGCAGGAGACATAATGAGATGTGGGTTTGATCCCTGGGTTAGGAAGATCTCCTGGAGGAGGGCATGCAACTCCCTCCAGTATTCTTACCTGGAGAATCCCATGGACAGAGGAGCCTGGCGGGCTACAGTCCATAGGGTCACAAAGAATTGGACACGACTGAAGGGACTTAGCAGGCATGCATAGTTTACTCTTTTAAAATCTGGTTACCTCTAGTTAGTATCTCATTAAAAATTCTGTAATTGATCTCACCTTCTGATTCATATTCCTTTGCTTTCTGTTTCAAGTCCTCTGTTACCAGGTAGACATCCCTGTCTCGGACCCTGTTGCGTTCTGAAAGGTTATATAAAATCTCTGTTGTCCGAGCATTCACCTCATATTGTGGAATGGGATGATCTCCAAATATTTTTTTCAGCCATGCAGCGACCTAACCATTACAAGGGACACGAATTTAATAATCCTTGTTTATTTCAATGGCGTGAAGCAAATAAGACCAAGTCAAGTACTGATCAATAGCAAACAAAATGGTTTCTATGAATATTCTGGCATCCTACTTACTTCACATCCTAATTTGTCTTTAGGGAGAGAGATATCAGATGTCAGGAGATTAAAAAGTGAGCAGGCACAGCACAATCAACAAAATTACCAGAAAGTTTTTCCCCAAAGCTACGAAAGCAGTACTAGGCAAGTATTTTCATAGGAAGCTCAATATGCAAGTGCTAACCATTATTATGGGCTCAAAGTCTGAAAAAAGAGTTCTCTCCAACACATCACAAGTCCTTCAGGGCCGGAAAGCTCCTAGAGTTGGGATGAGAAATGCGGAAAACAGGTTGTGTGTGCTAAGTCGCTTCAGTCCTGTTCGCCTCTTTGCGAACCCATAGACTGTAGCCCTCCAGGCGCCTCTGTCCATGGGATTCTCCAGGCAAGAAAACTGGAGTGGGTTGCCATGCCCTCCTCCAGGCGATCTTCCCGACCCAGGGATCGAAACCGTGTCTCTTACACCTCCTGCATTGGCAGGCAGGTTCTTTACCACTTGGTTAAGAGTGAGAAATCTAGTAAAAAGCAGCGGTGAACGGCGAGGCCTGGCTGGAAGCTGAGTTTGGGATCAGAAGTCCCCCTCCAGTGTCCAGGGAGAGGTTTCACACGAAGAGGGCTCCTCAAACCCTCTCCAAGCCTGAGTCCCAGCAGGGAAGGCCGGGAAAAGAAGGGAAACTCCCTTTTCAGCGTTGGGGTGGGGTTGGGGGACAGAGGGGGTAGCTCACAGATGGTGAAAGCCGGACTAAAGATGGATCAGCAGAGAAACACAGTAAAAGTGGCTCGCCCAGGAGATCCGCCGGCGGGGCGGGTGTGTCAAAGACGCGGTTTCCCGGAGGCCGCAAAGCCCAGCTCCCGCCCCATCACCTGCGCCTCTTTCTCCTCTAGAGCTTCCATCGCCACCAGTCCCGCCACTTCTCCAGCAGCTCCTCGCGGAAGCAGCGNTAGCTTTTCTTCCAAGGAGCAAGTGTCTTTTAATTTCATGACTGCAGTCACAGTCTGCAGTGATTTTGGAGCCCAAGAAAATAAAGTCTGTCACTGTTTCCGCTTTCTCCCCATCTATTTGCCATGAAGTGATGGATGCTATGATCTTAGCTTTTTGAATCTTGAGTTTTAAGCCAGTTTTTTCACTCTTTCACCTTCAAGAGGCTCTTAGCTCCTCTTCATTTTCTGCCATGAAAGTGGTGTTTTCTGCATATCTGAGGTTATTGATATTTCTCCCGGCAATCTTGATTGCAGCTTGTGCTTCATCCAGCCCAGTATTTCACATGATGTGCTCTGCATACAAGTTAAATAAGCAGGGTGATAACATACAGCCTTGACGTACTCCTTCCCCAATTTTGAACCAGTCTGTTGTTCCATGTCTGCTTCTAACTGTTCCATGTCTGCTTCTTGACCTGCATACAGGTTTCTCAAGAGGCAGGTAAGGTGGTCTGGTATTCCCATCTCTTCAAGAGTTTTTCATAGTTTGTTGTGATCCACACAGTCAAAAGCTTTAGCATCATCAGTGAAGTAGAAGTAGATGTTTATTGGATACTTTAGTATGGAAAATTGTGTCAAAATTTTGTATATATTAGTAGAAATATTTGCAATTTAATATGTCACCCTAAAAGGTGCTTTAGGACAGACATAAATAATCTTAACTTTTAAAATTCTTAGAATTTTTGTTACATATTAGTATAGACAAAAAAAAATAGCTTTTGCAAAATAAGATTTTTCTGGACTCAAAGCCCCTTTCTTCATACTTTATTTATTTTTTTAAATTAATTTATTTTAATTGGAGGCTAATTACTTTACAATATTGTAGTGGGTTATTGCCATACATTGACATGAATCAGCCACGGGTGTACATACTGTATTTTAATAACTACTAAAATAAGACTTTTCTGGTCCACCTGCCAATGCAGTGGACACGGATTCCATCCCTGGTCTAGGAAGATTCCACATGCCGTGGGGCAACTAAGCTCCTGCATCACAACTACAGAGCCTGCGGCCATAAATAAACAGATTAATTAAAAACCACAGGTATCTTACATGCTTCTTGGAAGAAAAGCTATGACCAACCTAGACAGCATATTAAAAAGCAGAGACATTACATTGCTGACAAAGGTCCATCTAGTCAAAGCTATGGTTTTTCCAGTAGTCATGTATGGATATGAAAGTTGGACTATAACAAAAGCTGAGCACCAAAGAATTGATGCTTTTGAACCGTGGTATTGGAGAAGACTCTTGAGAGTCCCTTGGACTGCAAGGAGATAAAACCAGTCAAACCTAAAGGAAATCAGTCCTGAATGTTCATTGGAAGGACGGATGCTGAAGCTGAAACTCCAATCCTTTGGCCACCTGATGCGAAGAACTGACTCATTTGAAAGGCCCTGATGCTGGGAAAGATTGAAGGCGGGAGGAGAAGGGGATGTCAGAGGATGAGATGGTTGGATGGCATTACCGACTTGATGGACATGAGTTTGAGCAAGCTCTGGGAGTTGGTGATGGACAGGGAAGCCTGGTGTGCTGCAGTCCATGGGGTCACAAAGGCTGGACACGACTAAGTGACTGAACTGAACTGAACGGATCTTATATGTCAGGCTAATAAGTTTAGACTTGTATTTTAGGAGTTAGTGTTTTACCATCAGAGTACCAATAAAATATACTATAATGACACTTACAACGTATTGTTATTGTTCTTTAGTCACTTAGTTGTGTCCGACTCTTTGCAATCCCATGGGCTGTAGCCCGCCAGGCTCCTCTGTCCATGGGATTTCCTACGCAAGAATACTGGAGTGGGTTGCCATTTCCTCCTCCAGGGGATCTTTGCGACCCAGGGATCTAACCTGTGTCTCCTGCATTGGCAGGCAGATTCTTTACTGCTGAGCTACCAGGCAAGCCCTGTAATATATTAGGTTGCTATAACAACACAGTTTAAGACAAGTCTGGGTAAAATAAAGAAGCAATGCTAAAAAGCTGTCTACACTAAATCAATCTTGTATACTCTACTGTTAGGGCTTTCCAGGTGGCACTAGTAATAAAGAACTCCTGCTAATGCAGGAGACATAATGAGATGTGGGTTTGATCCCTGGGTTAGGAAGATCTCCTGGAGGAGGGCATGCAACTCCCTCCAGTATTCTTACCTGGAGAATCCCATGGACAGAGGAGCCTGGCGGGCTACAGTCCATAGGGTCACAAAGAATTGGACACGACTGAAGGGACTTAGCAGGCATGCATAGTTTACTCTTTTAAAATCTGGTTACCTCTAGTTAGTATCTCATTAAAAATTCTGTAATTGATCTCACCTTCTGATTCATATTCCTTTGCTTTCTGTTTCAAGTCCTCTGTTACCAGGTAGACATCCCTGTCTCGGACCCTGTTGCGTTCTGAAAGGTTATATAAAATCTCTGTTGTCCGAGCATTCACCTCATATTGTGGAATGGGATGATCTCCAAATATTTTTTTCAGCCATGCAGCGACCTAACCATTACAAGGGACACGAATTTAATAATCCTTGTTTATTTCAATGGCGTGAAGCAAATAAGACCAAGTCAAGTACTGATCAATAGCAAACAAAATGGTTTCTATGAATATTCTGGCATCCTACTTACTTCACATCCTAATTTGTCTTTAGGGAGAGAGATATCAGATGTCAGGAGATTAAAAAGTGAGCAGGCACAGCACAATCAACAAAATTACCAGAAAGTTTTTCCCCAAAGCTACGAAAGCAGTACTAGGCAAGTATTTTCATAGGAAGCTCAATATGCAAGTGCTAACCATTATTATGGGCTCAAAGTCTGAAAAAAGAGTTCTCTCCAACACATCACAAGTCCTTCAGGGCCGGAAAGCTCCTAGAGTTGGGATGAGAAATGCGGAAAACAGGTTGTGTGTGCTAAGTCGCTTCAGTCCTGTTCGCCTCTTTGCGAACCCATAGACTGTAGCCCTCCAGGCGCCTCTGTCCATGGGATTCTCCAGGCAAGAAAACTGGAGTGGGTTGCCATGCCCTCCTCCAGGCGATCTTCCCGACCCAGGGATCGAAACCGTGTCTCTTACACCTCCTGCATTGGCAGGCAGGTTCTTTACCACTTGGTTAAGAGTGAGAAATCTAGTAAAAAGCAGCGGTGAACGGCGAGGCCTGGCTGGAAGCTGAGTTTGGGATCAGAAGTCCCCCTCCAGTGTCCAGGGAGAGGTTTCACACGAAGAGGGCTCCTC
This sequence comes from Philantomba maxwellii, assembly GCA_006410695.1. Lineage (NCBI taxonomy): Eukaryota > Metazoa > Chordata > Mammalia > Artiodactyla > Bovidae > Philantomba > Philantomba maxwellii. The sequence continues at coordinate 384,105 of SJYS01022399.1, read as the reverse complement.
AAACCCTCTCCAAGCCTGAGTCCCAGCAGGGAAGGCCGGGAAAAGAAGGGAAACTCCCTTTTCAGCGTTGGGGTGGGGTTGGGGGACAGAGGGGGTAGCTCACAGATGGTGAAAGCCGGACTAAAGATGGATCAGCAGAGAAACACAGTAAAAGTGGCTCGCCCAGGAGATCCGCCGGCGGGGCGGGTGTGTCAAAGACGCGGTTTCCCGGAGGCCGCAAAGCCCAGCTCCCGCCCCATCACCTGCGCCTCTTTCTCCTCTAGAGCTTCCATCGCCACCAGTCCCGCCACTTCTCCAGCAGCTCCTCGCGGAAGCAGCGCCCCGCTTGCTCTGACGGCCCCGCCCACACACCGTTGGGCCCACCCACTTCGGGATCCGGGATTTCTGGGAGTTGTAGTTTTTACTAGGACTTCAGGGCGCGGAGCTCTTGGCCGAGGCTGGTCCAAGGCTTCAGCCCTGCAAGACCTTGTTCCCTTGCGGCTTTCTCCGCTCTCAATGGTTATCACCTCCAGGAGAAGTAAAGCCGCATGGAACCAGGCTGTGTTTTCTTTCTTTTATATTATTATATCTCACTTGAATCACTCATCTTAGAAAAACAACAACCTGGAACTTGTTTTTTGATGTTTATTTCTTTCTCACTTAAAATTTTAATTTTACCTTGTCAATATGAGCTGGTGCAGTCTCACTCTTTTTATCCCTTAGTTTCCACTACTAAAGAGCTAAATGTACTGGAAACTGTTTTAAAAAGGTTTACAGCATACAACTCCTGCACTGTCACTGCCACTCAGCCATTCTTTCATTCCTCTCTTTGCCTTTCCTAAAGTTCTCTCCTCCTTCCATCACTCTGTAGTTAACACCTTGAGAGGTTCTTTATATTTCTATGGTAATGTATAGTTTTCTGTATTTTCCTATTTTTGTTTCATTCTTACAGGAACCCTGCAAAGTAGATGGGCACACATTATTTTACCTATATTCACATTAAAACCACACGGTTTCAACATGGAGTATATGGCTTGACCAAGATTAGGTGGTGGACCTGGAATCTGACCATGGTGTTCTGACTCCAACTGGGTGTTTCAGCCTCCTCAGGTCACACCATACTGCTGTGCACCACCTCCTGTAGTATACTATCACACTGGGAAAAATAGGCCATGTACTCAACTTTCTGTGGTGGCGGTGGTGTTCAGTCGCTAAGCTGTGTCTGACTCTTTGCGACCCCATGGACTGCAGCACCCCAGGCTACCCTGTCCTTCACTATCTCCTGGAGTTTGCTCAAACTGTGTGCACTGAGTCGGTGATGCTATCTAACCATCTTGCCCTCTGCTGCCCCCTTCTCCTTTTGCTTTCAGTCTTTCTGTGACAAGTTTCAACATCAAATTGTGGACCACTTAGCACCAAATATCTTTCTCTTAAGTAATATGCATATTTTAAATGATTAAACTTTTAGTAAGCAGCCTATATCATTGTGTGGCTTTCTTATTCTTTTCTGTTTCAGTCATATATGTATCTGCTCATTTACTAAATTCCAGATAAGGGTAGAGAAGTTATCTTTATGCCCTTTGTCCACTTTCATCACTACAAATTTTACAAAATATCCTTGAACTTTATTTTTACAAACCCAAATTTTACCTATTCCTACCCCTAATTCCCAGGAGGACTGTCATATTTACTCAAGACTCACCTTGAAAGGAAGTAGGATATTAGATAAAAGGATGGGTGATCATATATTCGCAAACTGTTTTAGGACATGACTGTTTTTAACCCAGATATTCATATGCCCAACCCAAATTAAGATTTAGGGTATAAGCCAGAATTTGGTAAATGAAGCTAAAAGATCCTTCTCAAAACAGCTACAAGTGAAGTTAATGTAAATACTCTCTACTATCATAAAATGCCATAAAATGGCACAGTGGTTTAAAAAAAAAAAAAAAATCCACCTGCCAATGCAGGAGACGCAAAAGACACGGGGTTTGATCCCTGGGTTGGGAAGATCCCTGGGTCGGGAAGATTCCTGGGTAGGGAAGATACCCTGGAGGAGGAAATGACAACCCATTCCAGTATTCTTGCTTGGAAAAATTCCACAGACAGAGGAGCCTGGTGGGATACAGGCCATGGGGTTGCAGTCCGATAGGACTGAACAAGCATCACAAAATACCTAACATTTTCCTTCCCAACCCAAATTCTCCACATTTCACAATTATCTCAGTATCTCTCTCTCTTTCACACACACACACACACACACACACAATCTCCTTGGGGAGAGCAAAAGTCCTGCCCTGATTTCATCAGGTAGGTATAGAAAGTTATTTTCATCATAACCGTTTTACTTCAAATGAAAAAGTAGTGTCTATACTATCATGAAAATAGCTACTTTTAAAGGAAAAATTGAGCCCTAGCTCACTCTGGAGTGATTCTGGACCATTCTTCCCAGGATTAGCAACCACTCTATTCGAATTTTTCCTTGCTAAACATTTTAATGTTAAACATTGCCCTAATTGGTGGGCATAATTCTTTCAGATCGAATCGAAAAGAACTATGATTCTTCAATTTGAGTGCTTATCACAGTGAGGGTGCTTTTCAAACGTTCAGCTTGCCCCCAGTTTTTGACTCAGTCTCTGGGGGTGTGGCTAGAGATCTGAAGATTCAGTTCAGTTCAGTTCATTCGCTGTCATGTACGACTCTTTGCGACCCCATGAATCACAGCATGCCAGGCCTCCCTGTCCATCACCAACTCCCAGAATTCACTCAAACTCAGGTCCATCGAGTCGGTGATGCCATCCAGCCATCTTATCCTCTGTCGTCCCCTTCTCTTTCTACACTCAATCCCTCCCAGCATCAGAGTCTTTTCCAATGAGTCAACTCTTCGCACGAGGTGGCCAAAGTATTGGAGTTTCAGCTTTAGCATCATTCCTTCCAAAGAACACCTAGGACCAATCTCCTTTAGAATGGACTGGTTGGATCTCCTTGCAGTCCAAGGGACTCTCAAGAGTCTTCTCCAACACCACAGTTCAAAAGCATCAATTCTTCGGCGCTCAGCTTTCTTCACAGTCCAAATTTNAATTATTTTTATAGTTTGTTCCTTTGTATTTTCAGAAGTATGTATCTGATTATATCTTGTATATACAATCTGGCCAGTAATAATAGCAGTTTATGTAAAGTGGGTTCTATATGTGAAGTACTATTCAGAAGACTTTCCTTGTAAAGCTTTGAAGTACACAGGTAGGGACTTTAGACAAGAAGTGATTAGGCAATTCGCTCAAGGTCACCCAACTCATAAACTTGAGAGCTCATACTTCTACACAGTTTGAAAAGTCAACATAGGGAACAGTTTTTGGTTCTGAGGGAGAGTGTGTAAAAGACCACACTGGACAGAGCCCACCCAGGGTCTGGAAGAATTAGATTTCTGTGGCAGTAGAGGGCTTTTAGAGATCAAATATGATCTGCTTTTTTTTTCCCCTTGATGAATAAAATTTACATTTGCTTTCTTTATCAATTTTTATTTATCTTTTATAGGATCAGATTTTTCTGTCTGCAGCATCTTTGAGTTTGGCTCTGGGAAAATTTCCAGGCTTAGGAGACCCTCCAATATTCATTGGAAGGACTGATGCTGAAGCTGAAGCTCTAATACTTTGNTAAAAGATAAATAAAAATTGATAAAGAAAGCAAATGTAAATTTTATTTATCTTTTATAGGATCAGATTTTTCTGTCTGCAGCATCTTTGAGTTTGGCTCTGGGAAAATTTCCAGGCTTAGGAGACCCTCCAATATTCATTGGAAGGACTGATGCTGAAGCTGAAGCTCTAATACTTTGGCCACCTGACGTGATGAGCTGACTCAGTGGAAAAGACCCTGATGCTGGGTAAGATTGAAGACAGAAGGAAAAGGGGGTGACAGAGGATAAGATGATTGGAAGGTATCATCAACTCAATGACATGAGTTTGAGCAAACTCCAGAACATAGTGAGTGTGGCCTGGCATGCTGCAGTCCATGGGGTCACAAAGGGTAGGACACAACTGAGCGACTGAGCGACTGAAAAACAACAAAGGAATAACTTACTAGTAGATAGTGTTTATGGAGCACTTTCTATTGCCAGAGCATGAGTGTGATTTTATTACATCATTGCATCATCATTACAACCAGATTGTAAGGTCGGCACTGCTTTTAACATCCCCATTTTATAGATGCGGACACCAGGGTTTGAAGAAGTCAATAGACTTTTCAACTAAGGGAATAGTGTAACCACAATTTGAGTGAGCGGCCGTACAGCCCCCAGCAAGATCATAGGTCACTTAGTCTGTACAGAATTAGTAGTTAACAAATTCAGTGCTGTGAACCATAAAGCCAGGGCACTGGAAGGAATGTTGGGAAATTATCTAGATCTTTCACCTTTTTTGGCTTAAGGTCATACATAATATGACCAATTCGCAGAAAATACTTTCTACTACGTTTGATAAGTGAAAATACCTCCCCTTTAATATTCTGGGCTATTATCGAGTTTTCTATCAGGTTCAGTTTGAAAAACAACAAAATGAAAAATTATTTCTACTAATGTAAAGGATTATATTTATAAGGATTATGTATTAATATTATGGCTTCCCTGGTGGCTCAGATGGTAAAGAGTCTGCTTGCAATGCAGGAGACCTGAGTTCGATCCCTGGGTTGGGAAGATCCCCTGGAGAAGGGAATGGCAACTCCCTCCAGTACTCTTGCCTGGAGAATTTCATGGACAGAGGAGCCTGGCAGGCTACAGTCCATGGGGTCACAAAGAGTCAGACATGACTGAGTGACTAATGCACTAATATTATATTTATAAACCAAAATACTCTTTTAAAATGTTGGATTAAATTTTATAGATTTATGAATTTTTAAATTGCATTTTTGGAAAAAAGTTGAGAAAAGATGTATCTTTTTTTTTAGTGATTTTAAGATTATACCAAGAAAAAAGTTCTCATTATTTAGTATTTAATTTTACTGTATTTAACTGGGCTTTTAAAATGCTAGTACTTTGCTTCTGCTCAATGCTGCTGCAGATGAGAACTGTAGGAGCAAATGCTTTAAAGAATGAAATTTTCTTCCCACAGGGTTTTTGTTTTTTTTTTTCTGAGTAGGGACTTCAGCTGTCAAAGAGAAACAGTTTCCCCTTCTCTGATACTCACTTCTCTCATAGTTGCTGCTTTTCCCCTATGCAACTAGAAATGCCTCACTTCAGTTCAGTCGCTCAGTTGTGTCCGACTCTTTGCAACTCCATGAATCGCAGCACACCAGGCCTCCCTGTCCATCACCAACCCCTGGAGTTCACTCAGACTCACGTCCATCGAGTCAGTGATGTCATCCAGCCATCTCCTCCTCTATCGACCCCTTTTCCTCCTGCCCCCAATCCCTCCCAGCATCAGAGTCTTTTCCAATGAGTCAACTCTTTGCATGAGGTGGCCAAAGTACTGGAGTTTCAGCTTCAGCATCAGTCCTTCTAATGAACACCCAGGACTGGTCTCCTTTAGGATGGACTGGTTGGATCTCCTTGCAGTCCAAGGGACTCTCAAGAGTCTTCTCCAACACCACAGTTCAAAAACATCAATGCTTCGGTGCTCAGCTTTCTTCACAGTCCAACTCTCACATCCATACATGACCACTGGAAAAACCATAGCCTTGACTAGATGGACCTTTGTTGGCAAAGTAATGTCTNAAATCCCAGGGCTGATCTCCTTCAGAATGGACTGGTTGGATCTCCTTGCAGTCCAAGGGACTCTCAAGAGTCTTCTCCAACACCACAGTTCAAAAGCATCAATTCTTCGGCGATCAGCCTTCTTCACAGTCCAACTCTCACATCCATACATGACCACTGGAAAAACCATAGCCTTGACTAGACGGACCTTAGTCGGCAAAGTAATGTCTCTGCTTTTGAATATGCTATCTAGGTTGGTCATAACTTTTCTTCCAAGGAGTAAGCGTCTTTTAATTTCATGGCTGCAGTCACCATCTGCAGTGATTTTGGAGCCCCAAAAGATAAAGTCTGACACTGTTTCCACTGTTTCCCCATCTATTTCCCATGAAGTGATGGGACCGGATGCCATGATCTTCGTTTTCTGAATGTTGAGCTTTAAGCCAACTTTTTTATGCGGTGTTAATCTGCGTTAATTCGCATAGCAGGAAATGCTCTGCTCCCTACACGCCCAAGAGGAGTAACTATTGCACCCACATCACCAAAGTTTAATAGCTGTATCTTCGGGACCTGCCACAGTCAACCCCCCTGATGGTCAAGCTAGCCAGCTGCGCCCCAGGACAAGGTGAGGGCAGCATCGTTTTTCTACCAGGATGCGGTCTGGAAACTGCTTCTCAGCCAGTTCCGCTATAACCGTGTGGTCGCCCAAGGCAACCACAAGGTCGATGAGAAAGATCAAAGTAAATATGTAACCAGTGCCTGGGTCGAAGCTGGCAAACGTCCAATCAGTCACTTGGAGGTTCAAAATCTAAAAATGATACGTAAAGGAAGAAAGTAATTAAGCCCCCACCCCCACCCTGGCAGATTCGCGTCCGGGGTGAAAGCGAGGGGCGGTACATCCGGGTCACGTGGGCGGACTGCTTTGACCTTCCCCGCAGCTCGGCCATTTTGTCCCAGTCAGTCTCGAGGCTGCGGCTGCGGAGGAAGCACCTGAGGAGGAGCTGCCAAGATGCTGTCCGTGCGCGTCGCCGCGGCCGTGGCCCGCGCCCTCCCCCGGCGAGCCGGGCTGGTGAGCACGGGCGGCTGGCTGGAGGGAGGGCCCCGTCAGCGGCGGGGGGCGATTGCGCGGGCTCGGGCTCTCTCTGTGCGGAGGGTGAGGGGCTGTGGCGGGCGGCGCCATCTTGCCCCGCTGGCCGCTCGGCCTGGCCTGGGCTGTCGGCGAGGGGCTCTTTCGCTCGCCCGGGCCGGAGGGTGCAGGGTGCTGCAGGGGAGACAGTGACCTTCGTGCTGCCTGGAGATGGCGCCTCGGGACGATTCCAGTCTTCGCCCGAGGGGCCGGAGAGGGGCCTTGGATGAAGGTCAGGGCTGGGGCGCTAGTTTCCCGAGGCCTGCTCCGAAACCGGGAGCCTGGGGCTCCCTGAGTCCCCGGCCTTCCTCGCCGAAGGTCACAGCACTGTTGTCAGCCCGGGTTGAAGCAAGGTAGGGAGCACTGCGTGAAGGTCAGCAGGCCCCAGCGCTTCACCTCCCGAGGTCGGTGCAGAGAAAAGCAATAAATGAAGGTGCCTTTCTGAATGCTTCAACGTGCGGTCTCTTAGGGCCGAATAGTGAAACGGTCGTGAAAACACCGTACAGGTGCAAATACGGGCGCCACCCTGACAGCGGAGGAACCGGCTTCCAAACTGTCTCACTGGCAGACTTTCGTTGCTGGTGCTTTGACTTGTTTTAAGATTTCATCCTTGAGGAATGTTAGTGATTGAAAACTTAAGTAAAATAGAACATAGGTTGGGAGATTCTTGTGAAGGTCAATGCCCTTCATTAGTTAAATCCCTTGAAGTTAAGGACATAACCCCTAAAGGTTATGTAAACGCTTTGACATTTACTTGTGTTTTCATCTTCAGAGTAATCTCAGTTTGGAAAGCTAAATTCGTTGGCCATTTACTGCCCTAACACAACCGCTGATAACATCTTGGATTTCTATTAACAAAAACAAAAAAGAAGTACTGAAGGACATTCATCCTAGTCCTGTAGAAGGGAATGTCTTCAGAATATGCCTTGACCAACCACAGTTGTAGAAGGAGGGTCCGGATTCCTGCAGGATTTGTTGAAGGGAGTTTTTTTTTTTGAAAACAAAATGCATATTGCCATATCTCTTAGTTTCTAACCAAACTCAACATTTAGAGGCTTTTTAAGATTAGAATAGAAAATCCATTGAGATTTGCCCCTTTTAGGAAGCAGTTTATAAAATTCAGGATTTCCACAACTCAATTGAAATACATTTAAAGTCAAAATAATATTTATCTGGTGCCTTTAAAAGGAAAGATACTTTGTTAGCGGTTGCTTTTTAAAATACGCCTTTTGTGTGTGTGTGTGTGTGTGTGTGTGTGTAATTACAGTGTACCAGGAACTTCATTAAGAAATTTGCATGTATATCGATAAATGCTTTTTCACGTAATTAATATTTGTGCTGATAATTCGATCATACCAAGCCTGCATTTGTTTAAGCTTGCTAATTTTATAAAGGCTTTTTTTTTTAATCAGATTTTTAAAGAAAGTTTCTTGCACTAGGTCTCCAAAAATGCTTTGGGATCATCCTTCATTGCTGCAAGGAACCTGCATGCCTCTAACTCTCGTCTTCAGAAGACCGGTAAGTCATTATTTCTGTGTTTGGGCCACACTTACTACCCTGTTACTAAATGAAAAATGTTACGTAGTTAACATACCTGCTGGGGATATTTTTTGGATTTTTTTCCATTAGTGAATTTTTTTCTCTCAATTTTAGTTACTGTGGAAGTTTAGATTCTGAACCCATAATATGCCATTTAGCTCTATTTTGGTAGGTTCCCTTCTAGTGAAATGAACTATAATTATTTCTCTTGATGGGAGCACAGGTTCTTTTTTTGTCATAATGAATACTTCTTGGTCCATATCAGTATATGTCAGGTGGTAGGCTCCTTTCTGACCTATGAACCCTTTCCTAATAGACATTGGGAAAAGACAGTGTGTTTCAAAAACAGGAACCTATACCTGGCAGTCTGAATTTGCACATTTGTAAATGCAATAGAGAAATTAGGAGGTACACTTAAGATTCTGTAGGTTGGGAAATTTTTTTGAGATGTGCATTAGGGCTTTTGAAATACAGTTAGGTATCGTCTGTATGCCAAGATGAGGAATATAATACATGCTTCCCTTGAAAGGGTGAAATAACAGCTTTTCATCACTGTTTGAAAGTGGGCGTTGTCGTCTGTATGCCAAGATCAGGAATATAATACATGCTTCCCTTGAAAGGGTGAAATAACAGCTTTTCATCACTGTTTGAAAGTGGGCGTTGTAATGAATTTTTTCCTTGGCTGAAATGATTAAAGTGTGAAGAAGAAATTACCCTTTTTTGTCGAAGTGGCATAAATGAACTTTGAAAGTGCAGGGGCTGTCAGTACTTATATTTTGTTAGACAGTTGGGGTGTTTTTGTTTTTGGCTGAGTGACTTGTGGGATCCAGCAGGGATTGAGCCTGGGCCTTTGGCACTGAAAGCACGGAGTCCTAGCCTGTGGACTGCCAGGGAATTCCTAAGTGGTTGCCTTTTAAGATACACTTTTTATAGAATTTAGCCAAAAAATTTAAGTTTCAGATTTCTTAGGAGATTAAACCAGAGAATTAGGAGATAGAAAATGTTTATTTTAGGGATATTGCTTAATTTGATTAGCTCCTTACCTGGTTTATGTTTGTCTCGTGAAGTTTTCTCTCAGTCACTTGGATTCGTTTTCATAGTGGTAGGTATCAAGCTTTTTTTTAAAGAATGTTAATTTTAGAATACAATTTGGTTATTACGATCACAGCTATGGTTTATATGTTGTTGGGGAAATGAGTTTTGAAAAGATCTTTGGACCAGGCTGTTTTTTGTAATGGAATTGTCCTCTCTTAATAGGCACAGCTGAGGTGTCCTCTATTCTTGAAGAGCGTATTCTTGGAGCTGATACCTCTGTTGACCTTGAAGAGACTGGGCGTGTTTTAAGTATTGGCGATGGTATTGCCCGGGTACATGGGCTAAGAAATGTTCAAGCAGAAGAAATGGTAGAGTTTTCTTCAGGTTTAAAGGTAAATTTTAAAATGAATGAGATTTTATAGTTTTAGCATTGGTGTTTCCTCAGTTATTCATTTAGTAATTCAGAGATTGTGTCACTTTTTTTTTTTAAACTTTGAATTCGAATCTGCTTCAGTGATTTTGTGTTTGTCATTACTATAGATTGTGAAAAGAAGAAATTTTTTTGTTAACCAAACTTTTACCCTCTGGACTGATTTATGCATAAGTTGTAACCATTAGCACTGAAATACAAAATTGGGTAAATCTTCAACCAGATTGTGAAAAGCTCAAGTCTGTTCGTAGCTGTTAAGATCATTCTATACAAAAGCATTTGATTAGTTAAATTCATTTTTGGCAGAAAGTTGGAAGTCACTGACTTTGTATTTTTTGTAGGAGTAGACCTATTGTTGAGACGTGAGCTAGTGGTTTAGCTATCAGAAGCACTAATAATAGAAGTGTGCTTTTTTCTATTCAGTTATCGTAGTTGGCCAGTAAGGTGAGAAGTCAAAGTTGTAGGAGTCATGGGTTCTCTGACAAAAGCAGAGTATGATACCCAGGTGGACCAGGGGCAGTAGAATTACCCACTAATCACGTAGATGGGGGAAGATCGTCTTGGTCCTCTTGCTGGTGTCCAGTATGGAAAAAGAACCTGTTGGTGTGAAAGACTGATTATGGAGCCAAATGTTTTACTGGTAGCTCTTAGACCTTGGCTAAAAATTTACCCTTTGATCTGTCGTTGTGTGTATCTTTGAAAGGTTAGGCTGAAATAGAGGAACTCATTTTCATTTAACTTTTAAGATCTAGGAGTCCAGACTGATACTGTCTGAAATAACTTTTGCCATGATGGAAATGTTTTATAGTTATTGGAGAAGGAAATGGCAACCCACTCCAGTATCCTTGCCTGGAAAATGTCATGGACAGAGGAGCCTGGTGGACTGCAGTCCATGGGGTCGCAAAGAGTCGGGCACGACTGAGCGACTCACACTGTCTGAAATAACTTTTGCCATGATGGAAATGTTTTATAGATATGGATATGGTAACTACTGAAGTTTCTCTGACTTGGCTAACAGGGCAATTACTAATTTCAGTTTTAAATAATATGATGTTAGTAGCTACTCTGTTGAACATTAGAGATTTAGACTAAAGATTTTGTACCTGCAATGGTATTCCATGGTACTCCTCTATATTTACTCTGTAATTCTTCAGAGCTTTATTTATTGATCAGATTCAGTTCCTGGACTAGCCTTTTTGCATTGATTATGTATGAGCTAGGGACCTAAAATCTTACCAGTTTGAAATACGATGAGATGCCCCAGCACTGTTCTGTTGTACAGATTTGTTCTTGATTAGGTAGCTTTAAGTTCACTTTTTACTGACTTGATGGATATAGATTCTTACTAGATAATCTTTAGAAAAGATTGTTTATGAGTTCTCATAGATGTAATGACTTGATGGATATAGATTCTTACTAGATAATTTTTAGAAAAGATTGTCTATGAGTTCTCATAGATGTAAATCAAGTGTGTCTTCCTAGTTGACCCTGACACTTTACTTCATACTGGTCACCCCATTCAAAAACTATAGTCAAAGGAAATGCAGTGGAAGAAGCTTAAGCAGTTCAATTTCTTTGCTTGTTTTAGTTTTTAGAGGATGTGGTAAGGTGCATGTTTGGCTTATAATTTTAAACTCTGATGATTCGAGGGAACTTGACAAGTGTTTATTGAAGATTGTTTGGTGAAAAAATAGAAGTGAACCAGATCTGAAAAGTTGGTATTGCTCCCCCTTCCATTTTTATATGTAGTATAGGTATATGGGAAGAAGTGCCACTCGGGCTTCAGTTCAGTTCAGCTCAGTCGTGTCCCACTGTTTGCGACCCCATGAATTGCAGCACGCCAGGCCTCCCTGTCCATCACCAAATCCCGGAGTTCACTCAGACTCACGACCATCGAGTCAGTGATGTGATCCAGCCGTCTCATCCTCTGTTGTCCCCTTCTCTTCCTGCCCCCAATCCCTCCCAGCATCAGAGTCTTTTCCAATGGGTCAACTCTTTGCATGAGGTGGCCAAAGTACTGGACTCTGGCTTCATGGATATTCAATTATGTCTTTTGTATAGGGTATGTCTCTGAACTTGGAGCCTGACAACGTTGGTGTTGTCGTGTTTGGAAACGATAAACTTATTAAGGAAGGAGATATTGTGAAGAGAACTGGGGCTATTGTAGATGTTCCAGTTGGCGAGGAGCTGCTGGGTCGTGTAGTCGATGCCCTTGGTAATGCCATTGATGGAAAGGTAGGTTTAACATTTATTGGATTTGGTTGTAGCTTCAAAACAAAGAGCCAAATTGATTGTTCTGGGGTTTCTTCTTCTTGTTTAACAGGGTCCAATTGGTTCCAAGGCCCGAAGACGAGTTGGCTTGAAAGCCCCTGGGATCATTCCTCGAATCTCTGTGCGGGAACCAATGCAAACTGGCATTAAGGCTGTGGATAGCTTGGTGCCGATTGGGCGTGGTCAGCGTGAACTGATTATTGGTGACCGACAGACTGGGTAAAGACTTAACAGCTTGTTAAAAGTTCTAACTAAAACATGCTCTATTGAAAGGTTACCTTTAGACTTGGAATGGTAGATATTAGTACTTTGGCTATATGGTGAGAGTAGACTGTAATATGAGAGTAACTTGTAGTGGAATTTAAGTTGGGGAATTCTTTGAAGTACTTAGGTTTATATTTATTTTTTCTTAAAGCAAAACGTCAATTGCTATTGACACAATCATTAACCAGAAACGATTCAATGATGGAACTGATGAAAAGAAGAAGCTGTACTGTATCTATGTTGCTATTGGTCAGAAGAGATCCACTGTTGCCCAGTTGGTGAAGAGACTTACAGATGCAGGTATTAAGGAATTTCAGTCTCATTGCAGTTACCTGGGATGCTGCACATCTTAGACTAGCTTATGCTTATAATGAAGTCTGATTCTAATTACTCCCTAATGAATTCAAATTTCTACTAATACGAGTCAGTACAAAAGTAGTAAGTAAAAAGCTATATCAGTAGTATAAAGCACCAGTAAACTTAAGGTTTTGTTAGTTTCTTTAAAGTAGAAGGTATTAGACTAATCTTAATAGTAATGACAATAGTAAAGTGCTTAATTTTCATTCTAGTAGCATCTAATTTAAAATCACAGTATTAATAATTGTGTAAAACTTAATGTTTATTTTCTTCTCAGATGCCATGAAGTACACCATTGTGGTTTCAGCTACTGCTTCAGATGCTGCCCCACTTCAGTACCTGGCTCCTTATTCTGGATGTTCAATGGGCGAATATTTTAGGGATAATGGCAAGCATGCTTTGATCATTTACGACGACTTATCCAAACAGGTCAAAAGAAATGTATTTTTGGACGTGTTTATATGTTTGTATGTGGTAGTTGACAAATGTAGCTCCTGTCTAATAGGTGAGCACTTTTCTATACTGTAGGCGGTTGCTTATCGTCAAATGTCTTTGCTGCTCCGCCGACCCCCGGGTCGTGAGGCCTATCCTGGTGATGTATTCTACCTGCACTCCCGACTCCTGGAGAGAGCAGCCAAAATGAACGACGCTTTTGGTGGTGGCTCCTTGACTGCTCTACCAGTCATCGAAACGCAAGCTGGTGATGTGTCTGCTTACATTCCAACAAATGTCATTTCCATCACTGATGGACAGGTATTATTTTTATGATTAAATAAGTGTGAAAACTTTGGTGATTTCAAGGCAGTAATTGAGACTGGTAGTTTTGAACTAATTTGTTAAATTCCTTTTATTTTTCATTATGGAAAACCTCAATTGTAATGAGAATAGTATAATGAAACCCCACATATCCCACCTATTTATGTATTGATGGTATAGTATACTTCATTCTTGCTTTCTTTTTCCCCATGGTTCTCTTTTGTGTGTAATTTTGAAGCAAATCCTAGAGAGATCACATCACTTCACCAATTTAAGTTTTAATGTAAATATGGTACCTAATTTTTTTGCATCTCACCTCTCCTCATCTCAGCAATGGAATATATACGACGATTTTGAGTTGTGAAAGATTTGAGGAGCTCTTTAGGATAAGAAGCCATTTAGCATTCTTCAGTTTTGGGGCTTCAGTTTTTACTATAGTGACTTAATTGTGAAAATAATTGATTTCTTTAAACTTGCTGATATGCCTCTGAATTTTCCTTACATTGTAGATCTTCTTGGAAACAGAATTGTTCTACAAAGGTATCCGCCCTGCCATTAATGTTGGTTTGTCTGTGTCCCGTGTTGGATCTGCTGCCCAAACCAGGGCCATGAAACAGGTAATTTGTATCACTTTGTCATTAGGTTAAAAATAAAAATATGTTTGTATGGTGGTCTGTGTCATTGAAGTATTTTTGTATTGTTTGAGTTAACGATTTGTATGTTTCAGGTGGCAGGTACCATGAAACTGGAGTTGGCTCAGTATCGTGAGGTTGCTGCTTTTGCCCAGTTCGGTTCTGACCTTGATGCTGCCACTCAACAACTCTTGAGTCGTGGTGTGCGTTTGACTGAGTTGCTCAAGCAAGGACAGTATTGTGAGTTGTACATTTGGTCAAGTTCCTACTCTGTGTTAGGACCTGGGACTATCACAAAGCTCTTTACAAACCGTAGTATATGTCGTTACCTTTGATTAAAGATGTTAGCCTTTTGAATGTGATTGATACCTGTTTAAATTAAACTACAGTCATTATTTCAGTGGAAATGCTAGGAAGGGTATAATAATACCTTTCTTTTGGAAACTAAGACATAGTAGATTCTATGTCTCCCCACCATTGCCTTGGCTATATATGTGTGGAAGCTGACATATTTAAAAGAATGTTGAAGGTGAAGATTGCTCCGTCATATCTGACTTCGACCCTATGGACTATACAGTCCATGGAATTAGCCAGGCCACAATGCTGGAGTGGGTAGCCTTTCCCTTCTCCAGGGGATCTTCCCAACCCAGGGACTTGAACCCAGGTCTCCCATATTGCAGGCAGATTCTAAACCAGCTGAGCCACAAGGGATAACTAATACATAACTAATAAACTAATAAATAATAAAGAGTAACTAATAAAGAATGTTAGTATTGGGAATTCCCCAGTGGTCCAATGGTTAGGATCTCTGTATTCTCACTGCCAAGGGCCTGGCTTCTATCCCTGGTTGGGGAACTAAGATCTCGCAAGCTGTGTGGTGCAGCCAGAAAGTATATCTTCTTATAAAATTTCAGCAAGTTGTTTATACCCAAAACAGTCCTGTTGGGTGATGTATAGTGCTCATGGAATAAGTGCAAAGATTGTACTTGAAGGCTTACCAATAAGAGGAAAAAACTGTTTCTCCAGGGAAGTGGAAAGGCGTACTAATATGGAATTTCTACTTGGAAATTCTGTAATCTATGGAGACATGTTAATAATTTGTGGAAAAAAATAAGTCTCTAACTGGGAACAATGGCACGCATTTGTTGAGCAACTTACTTCTTTGATTTCAGCTCCCATGGCTATTGAAGAGCAAGTGGCTGTTATCTATGCGGGTGTCAGGGGGTATCTTGACAAGCTGGAGCCCAGCAAGATCACAAAATTTGAGAATGCTTTCTTGTCGCACGTTATCAGCCAGCATCAAGCCCTGTTGGGCAAAATCAGGTATGAACACAACTGATGTCTCCTTTTTTGTAAACTTTAAAATAAAAAGTCTTGTTAAAATTCTTTTGAATTCTGTAATTAGGTCAGTCATTGAGTTTTTGCCCAGGTCACAACTGATCTGCTTTTGTTTTCAAATAGGACCGATGGAAAGATCTCAGAAGAGGCAGATGCAAAGCTGAAAGAGATTGTAACAAACTTCTTGGCTGGATTTGAAGCTTAAACTCCTGTGGATTCACATCAAATGCCAGTTTGGTTTTGTCATTGTTTCTTCTAGTTCCATTTGTAAAAGGATTACTCCAATACTGCAGATGTACAGTAATCACATTAAAATAAAGGTTCCATGTTGCTTGGTGGTTTTCTATAGATTGATTCTTTAAAAGAACTGAAGTTACTTTGAGGAATTGGTAAATATGTTTCTTAGCTTTTTTTACTTTATTAACGTTAGCAGGCCTACATAATATTTATGACTGAGTTCTTTGCACGATCCCAGAGTGTTTGTGTTTGATTAAAGAGAAATTCACTAACTGGCCATAAGAGGCAAAGTTCATATTTGATAATGTGAAAAGCCTGACTGGCTTCTCTGCCCAGAAGACTGATCTGCATGTAGAGGTACTGTATCAGTAAAATAAAATAGGGCAACTAAGGTTTTCAAAGAAATGAAAAAAATGCTAAGTGAATAAAAGATGAGGACAAAAATTGTGAAAGTAGGTATCAGAATGAATAAAATTGTGAACATGTCAATATCTTTGCTTTAAAATAACTTTCGTACTCTGCAGTTCTTAATTATGAAGTGATCAGGTTTTCATGGTTAGTATGTTTGGTCTTAGGAAATTTTTACAGTCACAGAGATAACTATATTTTCTGTTAAGAGTTGTGAAGATTTGCTGTCACCTAAGAGTTTAATTCACATATTAGAGTTCTCCAGAGAAATGAAACATAAATGTAGTTGTGCACAGAGATTATAGTGTTGGCAAATTTGAAAGGGTAGGTGGGCAGCTTGGAGACTTAGGGAAGTGCTCCATTTGGAGGTACAATTCCTTCTCCCACAGTAGACCTCAGGTTTTTCAATGGCAATGAGACCCACCCTTATGGAAAGTAATGGACTTCACTCAAAGTCTAATGCTTTTTTATTAAAGTGTTACTCATATAAAAAATACCTTCACATGGGACTTCCCTGGTGGTCCAGTGGTAGATTGTCCTCCCCCCACAACCAAAAAACAACAAACCCTTCACAGCAATACCGAAACAAAAACGGTACCATAGGCAGAGCCAAGGACAGGGCTGTTGATGAAAAAATGGCAAACTGTTTGTCTACCCCCAACTTTCAGCTGTCTAAAAGCAGCTGACTTTATTTCTTCTGTCAATTGTATATTGCAGTTTTTATTGTGCCACTTTTACATTATGTGATCTGTTGATTTCACCCAGTAGAATTTTGCATGTGGACACACTACACACCCGTATTTTATCATTACAGTGTAGATTATGATTTGGGATAAAGAGAAATTTTGCTTATATGACAGCTGAAGAAAGCCCAAATGTTTATTTTTACCTTCCTCTCAGAATCTGTATACACAGAATATTTTAAGATCTAGTTTTTAAAAATTATTTTGACTGCATTGGGTCTTCGTTGCTGGCTCGGGCTTTCTCTAGTTGCAGTGCATGGGCTTCTCTTGCACAGGCTCTAGGTGGGTGGACGTAGAGCATGGGCCCAGCTCTGCTGCATGTGGACTCTTCATGGCCCAGGGATGGAACCCGTGTACCTTACAGTGGCAGATGGGTTCTGATCCACTGTGCCACTAAGTAAGTCCCTAAACAGTTGTAGTATAATTTGTCTGGTGGTAATGAGACAGACACATCAAGTATGCCATGTGGAGAGTGTGAGTTTGCTCATGTAGACAGGTTTGTGCATAAGCTGTATGAATTTGGAAAGTCATTTAAATCTTTGATCATGTGGATTTAAGAGTTGCAGCCCTTTCCCTGATTTTACTTACCTAAAGTTCAGGTCATTCCATTGCTTAGGCTCATGTCCATTGAGCAAGCCATCCGGCCATCTCATCTGTTGTCTCCTCTTCCTGCCTTCCATCTTTCAGGTATACTTAGTCACTGAACAACTATAGTTGTTCATTATAGTGGTGAGAAGAGTTCTGCCTGTGTGATTCAAGTATCACCTGTTAGTAAGTTCCAACACCCCTGAACTTCGTTTAAACTCAAGCCCCCAAAAAGCCATTATTTAACTGGAGCTGATTGTACACATCTGATAGGTATGGAACAGCTCCCAGATGTGCTTTTGTGTTTTAGTCCTGTGCCTTTTACAGACAAGTTTCTAAAGTGTTTAATAGAGCTTATACTGGTGCCATGGAGGTGTGTTAATGTGAAGACTGAGCAAAGATTCACGTTACTTCAGTAACCTGAAACCTAAAACTATCAAAATAGCCTGATAACTTTCACAAACCGTAGAGCTAGGAAGGAATTTGAAGTGATGGGGTTTATCCTCGGTTGTTGAAGACCTGTCATTCTATGCTGGAATCTCTGAAGGACGATGTGAAACTTCCCATGTGAAATGTACTTTGCTATAGCTCCTAGTTAAGAAGCTTTGTTTATATCTTGCTGAAATCTCTTGGGAAGGATCCAACAGAAACCATTTATCGTTTCTTTATAGGAAGAAAACTAGAGTTGTCAAATGCCTGTTCTACATTCTATTTACATCACAGGGTAGGCTCAGTGATATTGAAAGAGGAATAGCTTATATATAATGCGTTGTGATTGTAATGTTAGGTTGGCGGAAGAATAATTGTGGTTTGCATTGTTGAACTTTGATATTGGAATACCTTGTTAATGTGGTTACGTTAGACCTCAACAAAAATTGCAGCAATGAACCAGAAGCAGCAAATTCTGAGACTCAAGTGCAGTTTTTTAAAGCCAAACTAATGTGATGGGTTACCTCATGGGCACCTGAATCTTCTGGACAGGCAGGCCTGAATACTTAGCTTAATGGCCTTCCTGTGTGGCAGCCAAATGGCCTGTCAAAATGTATTTTGTACAGCTTACAGAGGAGTGGTAAATGTCTTAAAAGGTACTTGACCTTTGAAATTTGAGGTTTTATGGCTTTCAGACATATTTTAAAATCTGTTATAATAAAGTGAAGTCTTCTCATGTCTCTCAAGGGTATAATTTATGGTTATAGGAACATTAAGATAGGCATATTTTAAATAGTGCTTAGTTTATTGAGCATCAACTGTGAGATTAAAGAACATGCAAAGTGAGCAAGACAAGTGCCATTTCATTTAGGTTATTTAAAATTTAGAGTAAAGGTGGGAGGACAAAAGACATTTAATGACTTTGTAAATATTGTGCAGTTACTACACAGAAACACGCATCAAATGCAGTAGATAAAATGCCTGCTGGTAGAACTGGAAGAGTTCATGGATGAATTGGCTTTTGGCCAGAGGAAAACGTTTTATGTTGTTCAGTTGCTTAGTTGTGTCTGACTCTGTGACCCCATGGACTGCAGCAGGCCAGGCTTCCCTGTCCTTCACTTACCTCCTGGAGTTAGCTCAAACTCATGTCCATTGAGTCGGTGATGCTATCCAACCATCTCATCCTGTCTTACTGGTATTAATTTAGGTGTACAACAAAGTGATTCAGTTATATTTGAAATTCTGCACAAAAGATTTACGTATTGTTTATATATTCAGTACTTATGTCAGTATAAATTCATGATTATTTTGTACTTTGAATTATAATCCAATATTTTATATATATATATTTTGTTGTTCAAATTCAGCTTATTTCCTGCCCCAGCCCTAGAAAGTCTTGGTGTTTTATTTTTTTGATTTTACAAATTTTACACACACACACTCCATACATGTACATTATGTACATACTGGAGATGAGTTCTTATGGGATAAAAGAATCATAAATTTCCTCTTTTTTTTTTGCCATACTGGGTCTTTGTTGCTGCATTGCAGGCTTTCTCTAGTTTCGGTAAGCAAGGGCTACTCTGGTTGTAGTGCTTGGGCTTCTCATTGTGATGGCTTCCCTTGTTGCACAGCACGGGTTGTAGCACAGACAGGCTTCAGTAGTTGTGGTTCTTGGGCTTAGTTGCCCCACTGTATGTGGGATATTCCTGGACCAGGGAGCAATCTGTGTCCCCTGCATTGGCAAGTGGATTCTGAACCACTGGGGCACCAGGGAAGTCCTCTTCTGTTCTTCAGCTTGTTTGTCTTAAAAGGTGGCTTTTGTTGGAAAAAAAAAAAAAAAGCCCTACAGACAGTAGGTTGTCTTATGTAATAGTGAATATCAAAGCTTTTCTGTCTTTAAATTCAGTCAGGAACACATCTGAGTTCCTTACCTCACTCAAGAAAATTCTAAACTTAAAAGGTATCAAGAAGGGGGAATTTCCCCCTTGCACTCTGTTTGACTGGCCTACTGATAAAATTGACGCCGGACAGATTAATGAGAGAAGTTAACAAATTTTAATTCATGCACATGGAGGTCTCAGAAATGGGATATAAGACGTGGCTAAAGTAGGTAAATTTTGTGCTTTTTAGACAATAAATTTGAGAGGATTTATCAGGACAAACTTAGGCTATGGGTGCTTAATAAGTGAGTCTAAACAGAGTTTGGATTTGGGGTTGTAAATAAAAGAAGCATAACAAGTTTTGTTTATATAGACTTCTTGGCCCTGAATTTCCTATCTGAAGATAAGGATGTCTTTCAACCTCCTGGTACACAGAGAGGACCTTTCAAATGGGAGATTTATTTCCTGATTTCAGGGAGACAGCTGTTACAGTGTCCTTGGATTTGCAATTTCTTAAGTAACTAATTCCAAATCATGCCACTGAGGATATTTTGGGGGTGGTCTGCCTTGTGCCCCAACAGTGCAAAGGGCAGACCACCCTCACCCGTGCTTTGTTGCAGACAGCTAGCCCCTGGGTGCTGAAGCCTCCTCCTGAAGTTTTCCCTCTGTATACTATTCATGTCCTGTTCTGACCCTCTGCTCCACTCATGAATCTACTCAGCTTCTAATCTTAGTGATGAAATCCAACCTCTCTGCTTTTGACATTGACTTACTGCTGCCCTCTGTCCCCTGCTTGGCCAGCTCCTGCTTCTCAGATCCTGGCTTTAGCTCCTTGGCCAGGTTTCCTGGAAGGGGGGATCAGGCTATGGGAACTGAAGTAAAAATTGGTAGTGACTGCTGGTTTTTTTAAAAAATTAATTTTTGGCTGCACTGGGTCCTTGTTGCTTTGCACAGGCTTTCTCTAGTTGTGGCAAGCGGGGGCTACTCTTCATTGGCAAGAACAGGCGTCTCACTACAGGTAGTTTCTCTTGTGGAGCAGAGGCTCTAGGCTTACAGGTTTCAGTATTTGTGGGGCACGGGCTTAGTTGCTCCATAGCATGTGGAATCTTCCTGGACTAGGGATCGTGTCCCCTGCATTGGCAGGTGGATTCCCATCCTCCATGTCACCGAGGAAGTCCAGTACTGCTGTTAATGAACAGGGAGAGCTTGTTGAATTCCCTGTCGGGTACTATTGTCTAATCCATGAGAGTGCATGAGAAAATAGCATCCTTATCTTGAGGGGCTTTGTAGTCTTCTTGGGGAGGTAAGCTATCCACGAGGAACAGAAACTAGAGAAAAAAAACATGGATATAAATCATATATCATTAAGGGCTAATTAGTGTAATAAGGATGACACGTTCTAGAAATTCAAGAAATGAGAAGACACTAAGGGCTGGAGAAGGTGGGGAAGTGGTGCTGAGATAGAATTTGAGAAGAGAAACGAGCAGCACCCAGGCAGCCTGCAAAGGAGCAGCACAGCTGGGGTGGCAGAAAAGCCTGACTGGCCCAGGGTGGGGACAGGGAAGGAAGCTGGGAGCCAAGTGGGAAAGGTCAGGGTAGGGAAGGTCTTGACGGCCACACAGGGGCATTTGGGACTTAATTCTGATAGGGAAACGTGGCTTTGTGAGGAGAGCAGAGAAAAGCAGCAGTAGTGCTTTAAGAAAGAACAACTAAGGCGAGTTGGCAGAGGAGGAAGAGAAATGCAGACTGATTTTTTGAAGTGTGAAAGGAAAAGTGATTTTAGTGGGTGTTTGTTATTTTTGCACTCACCATCCATTTATCCTATTTCAAGGGAAAGGTCCCTAATTCCTTCTGGGGAAGCCTCCCTTTCCAACTCTTGTGGAACAATTTAACAGCTTTATTTCAAAAACCTTAAAAATGTTTATATTATTTAACCTGTGATTATGAGGAACTTTTTTGAGGTATAGTTGATTTTCAATGTTGTGTTAATTTCTGCAATACAGCAAAGTGAATCAGTTATATGTGTATATCACACACACACACACATTCTTTTTTAAAATCTTCTTTTCTATTATGGTTTATCATAGGATATTGAATATAGTTCTCTGTGGTATTCGGTAAGACTTTGTTGTTTATCCATTCCAGTATAATAGTTTAAACCTGCTAACCCTACCCTCCCACTCCATCCCTCCCCAAACCTCTCCCCCTCAATAACTGCTGCGCTGCTGCTGCTGCTGCTAAGTTGCTTCAGTCATGTCCGACTCTGTGCGACCCCATAGACGGCAGCCCACCAGGCTCCCCCGTCCCTAGGATTCTCCAGGCGAGAGCACTGGAGTGGGTTGCCATTTCCTGCTCCAATGCATGAAATTGAAATGTGAAAGTGAAGTCATTCAGTCATGTCCGACTCTTAGCGACCCCATGGACTGCAGCCCACCAGGCTCCTCCGTCCATGGGATTTTCCAGGCAAGAGTACTGGAGTGGGGTGCCATTGCCTTCTCCANAGCAGCAGCAGCAGCAGCAGTATTCCATTGTATATATGTACCACATCTTTATCCATTGATCTGTCATTGGACATTTAGGTTTCCATGTCTTGGCTATTGTGAATAGTGTTTCTGTGAACATTACGAGGAATTTTAAAAAAATTTATGTAAAAGATATTTATCACAGCAATATTTCTAAAAGCATTAAGAGAATGCTAAGAAAGTATTGGTATATCCACTTCATGGGAAATTATACAAAATTTAAAAAGTGATACTGAAGATTTTTCTTTTTAATTTTTGGGAGGTTTGAAATAAACTCACATTGTATAAACTCAGGTCCAGAGAGCATGAAGTGAAAAGTAGGTTTTCTTCCCTCCTGTGTCCTTCTGCCCCATTCACCCCCACATAAGAGGAACATTTAAAACACGTGTGTCTATTCTTTTTCCTCCTTACCCAAATGGAAGTTTGTTTTGCATCTTGTTTTTTCCCCACTTTATAGCTGGTGATTGTTCCATATCAAAATACTGAGCTTCCTCATTTTTTTAATGCTTGAATGATTTAATTGTTTAGATATATTACAATCTATTGAGTTAGTCCTCCACTGATGACATTTAGTTCTTTCAAATCTTTTGCCAGAATAACCATGCTGCTATAAATAATTATATACATATTTCACTTTGAACATATGAGGATATCTGGAGGATAAACTCTAACATGGAATTGTTGGATCAAAACATAGGAGCACTTAGGAAATTCCTTGGTGCTCCAGTGGTTAGGACTCATTACTTTCACTGCAAGACTTGTGGCCAAAAAAAAAAAAGAGGAGCATTAAAAATTTTGGCAATATGGCAAAATTTCTTTTCACAGAGATTTTCAATTTTTTCATGAAAGAGTGTTCTGTCCATTCGGCCAGCACCATGTGCTATCAAACATTATGTTAGGAAAGGTGTATTAAAGGATTTTAGAAAATACTAATGAAATATTGTTAAGTTACAAAAGCAAAACTCAAATATGTACAGTACCAACTTAAAAATGCAAATATAGGACTTCCTGGTGATCCAGAGGTTAATAATCTGCCTGCCAACCATGCAAATGCATATTATTGAAAGAGATAATGCCACTGAATAATAATGAATGCCACTATTAATGGCAGTAATTTAATGCATTAAATTCAGATAATGCCACTGAATTTAATAATGGCATTAAATTATCCGCTGTTAACACAGTAAATGTGTTAACTGTGGTTTATATTAATTGTATTGATTCATTATTCCATAATTGCTGTAGTCCGACTCTTTGCAACCCCATGGACTGTGGTCCGCCAGGCTCCTCTGTCCATGAGATTCTCCAGGCAGGGTTCTCCAGGTGGGTTGCCATTTCCTACTCCAGGGGATCTTCTGGAGTAGTGTTATTGCTGTAGTAGTGTTATTTAACTTCATTAGTAAAATGTCCCAAATTTGTTATAGACCCTTGGGGGCTTTCTTGGTGGTGCAGATAGTAAAGAATTTGCCTGTGATGCAGGTGACCCAGGTTCGATCCCTGGGTTGGGAGGACCCCCTGGAGAAGGAAATGGCAACCCACTTTAGTATTCTTGCCTGGAGAATCGCCATGGACAGAGGAGCCTGGTGGGCTACAGTCCATGAGGTTGTAAAGAGTCAGACATGACTGAGCGACTAACATACTTCTTCTGGAAAAACAATTCAAATCAGGACCCATGGATACAGTACAAATATTACTTGTACTTTTTATTCCCAACACCTGTTGAGGTGATCAGGTTTATAAATTAGGAATGAATGAGGAATATTTTCTGTGTGGACAACCATTTGAAATTTCCAATCTTGCCACCAGGTGGTGGAAGAGAGTTAAAATTCAGGGGACCTCGTGGGATCTGAGCCACGAAAATCAAGTACAATGTACCCTGAGAGGTTAATTAAACAAAATGTTAAAAATGAAAATTTAAACAATTAGAATTGATTTAAAATATTTGTTCCAAAATATTCAAAACTCCCAGGAAAAACCTTGATGCCATCTGTGACACTTCAGCATATTTCCTCAGTTGGCACTATGTATGTTGAGCCTGTCCTCCTGGTGCCCCCGATGATGCTGTCAGGCTTCCCTTTCTTCCTTCTAACCTCGCTGCTTTCCAAAGAGTTGAGCAACTGGATGAATGGATGCGTGTCCTGGGAGTGACCCAGAACTGAAGGCCACCTCTCCATCTCTGTTGTTGCAGATGACTTTTGGTGGGATTTCGTCACTGGGGTGGGTGAGGGCGAACCTTCCAGCTGCCCTTCACATCACTCCAGCTGCTATCTTCACTGTGTCTGTACCAAGCTAGAACCTGCTCAGAGGCAGTTTGCCTCTCCAGGTCTGAGGCTGGGGGCTGGCTCTTTTGACTTTCGTCCTCCCCTCCTTGAGTGGATCTGCCTCAGGAATGACCTCTATCTTTGGCTCTGATTCTGTTTAGAGGGGCAGAACTGTAACAGAGCTCCTCACACTTTAAATACCTGTGATCTTGGCCAAGTCAATCAGCCTCTGTGGGCCTCAGTTTTGGTTCAGGCAGGTAGCGCAGGGCTGTACCGTGTCCTGGAGTGCCTTATCACTGCAAAGCGGGGATGGGTCTGACTTGCCCTCGGTTATGTTTACGAGGGTGTTCTAACTAGGAGAATGAAGGAAGAGGAAGGACGCTGGGACATCATACTTTTGGAGGGATTTGGTGGAGAAGGGTCTTGGGTCTGGATCCTAAGAATGCGGAAGGGTTGGGGAGGAGCTGAGTTCCTGGACACCTTGTAAGGACCCCACTGAGGGACATGGAGTCAAGAGCCAATGACCTTTCCATGATTTTTTGACTAAAACATGCTTACCTGTGGCGGGTGCCTCTGGGGTCCCGCACTTGACGAGCTGAAGCGTCCACACCTGACGCGGCCGACAGCGTTGTCAGTGCTCAGGCTTCACGGAGGCCACGCGCGGTCCCCGCGACCACCTCGGATCCGACGGGGGCTCCGTCCACCAGCGCGCAGAGCCTGGGTGTCCCCGCCAGGAACTGGGTCAAGGGAGGAGGGGGCTGTGGGCAGGAACCGAGCCGAATTCAGGGAGGCGACAGAATCGGTTCCTTCCAATCTTTAAAGGTCTCCCGAAGGAGAGGGACTGACTGACTGACGCCTGACGCCGCAGGGTCTAACCCGCGGGCCGCCTCTCTCTTCCGCGCGGGACGAGTGCAGGGTGCAGGCAGACCCGGGACGCGGCTCGGGCAGGAGTAGCGGGGGCTGGGTGCTGCGGACCGCTGAGGGGCGCGGGGCGCGGGAC
>SJYS01022399.1:326218-355551 GCA_006410695.1 Philantomba maxwellii | reverse complement strand
GCGGGGCTTAGCTCCGGGTGCGCGGCCGGGCTGGTAGGTCCTGACAGTCCTCGTCTCCGCGCTCCTGCCCTGGTTCTCCTCGCTGCTCGCTAGCCAGCCATGACAGGCTCACTGTTCAAGGGAAACTTTTGGGTAAGTCAGCGAGGCGAGGAGCCCATCGCCCGGCTTGGGAGATGGCCCCGAAGGGAGCCGTGGGCCCCTGTCTGGAGCAGAATCCGATCGGACCGGCCGCCGCCAGCCCCTCTCTGCGCTGCCCCCAGCCCGCCGCGCGTCCGCGGGTCCCCGGGCCCGGTTCGCAGGGTCTCCCTCGGCCGTCCGCGCCCTGGGTTACCGCAGACAGGTGTAGCTTATAGCTGGGACATTCCCCCCTCATCTCACACCTGGGGAAACCGAGACCCAAAGGGATGAGCCACTCGTCCTGGGTCAGTCGCAGGGTGGTCCCGGAGGCTGCGCTGTGAGCAGATTTGGGGGGTAACGTGGGTCAGAGAACGTGCGGTGGACTTCGCCGGGTTGTTTGGCTTTTCCAGGTCCGCGGAAATGTATTCCTGAGCCCCTCCCAGCCTTTGCCCCTTGTCCCCCTATCCAGGGGGAGGCTGGTACAAGTGTGAGATCTTGCGAGCTGGTGGGGGCATCTGAGCCCGAGGACGCGCCCAACCAGGAGGCGTCAGCTGTCCTCCTCTCCTCTGTCCAGTCCTCTTCCCCCCGTCCTCTCGCTCCCCAGGTGCCCCTCAACAGTCTGTACCCCCTCATTTGGAGGAGCCAGCCTCATCCTTTTAAGGCAGGAGCAGAAAGTCAGCTTGTCTCCAGACTGAGCTTCTGCTGCCAAGCCGCCCCATCTCCTTACCTGCAGTCCCGATGTGAAGTGAAAGTTGCTCCCTCTGTCTGACTCTTTGCGACTCCATGGACTATACAGTCCATGGAATTCTCCAGGCCAGAATACTGGAGTGGGTAGCCTTTCCCTTCTCCAGGGGATCTTTCCAAGCCAGGGATTGAACCCAGGTCTTCCACATTGCAGGCGAATTCCTTACCAGCTGAGCCATAAGGGAAGCCCAATACTGAAGTGGGTAGCCTATCTCTTCTCCAGAGTATCTTCCTGACCCAGGAGTTGAACTGGGGTCTCCTGCATTGCAGGAGGATTCTTTACCAACAGAGCTATCAGGGAAGCCAAAAGGAAAGCAACCCCAATGGCTCCCTGTTTAGCCTCATAGCGCCTATCAGGTTCCTTTCCTCCATGGAGAGTGCTGCAAAGAGAAAACTTGGCCCTGTGACCTGGGGGACAGAGTTTAGACCCTGCCTTGAGAAGTCCCTTCTCCTGGAGTTTTTTGGGTTCTCCTTGAGCACTGCCCACCTATGGGGTATGTCCTCTCACCCCAAGCAGCTTCACAGAGAAGGTGCATGGCCTTGGAGCTGGTCCCTGGAGGAGGCCTGTGAATTCTTTGGGTGGAATAAAGGATCTCTGGGTCCCATGCCAGGCACTGTGGGAAAAAAACAGCACAGAGAGCCCTGTTTTTCTTCCCCTCAATATGTAGCATTCAGTTTTCAGGTCTCTGCCCAGCGTCTTCTCTTCAGGGAAGCCCTTCCTGATTGCGCCCAATAGTGCGTGTTGTATTCCTTCATAGTTTTTGTCCTTTATGGTTTTGAGGTTGGGGGCCTGCAAGCGTGTGAGCACCTTGTGGACAGCTGTTATCTGGCTTTCAGTGCCACTGCCCCTTGCATGAGCTGATGCCAGTGAGACCTCAGCAGATAGCTGTCGAATGAGTACAGTGGATCTA
This sequence comes from Philantomba maxwellii, assembly GCA_006410695.1. Classification (NCBI taxonomy): domain Eukaryota; kingdom Metazoa; phylum Chordata; class Mammalia; order Artiodactyla; family Bovidae; genus Philantomba; species Philantomba maxwellii. The sequence goes on along the minus strand of SJYS01022399.1, from coordinate 353,779 downwards.
CAAAACGGACAGGGCATGTAGTGGGTTGAGAGCTGCCGCCTCCATCCTCAGAGGGCTCCCAGGCCACAGGAAGGCAGCTCCCCAGCTGCTCCCAGAGGCAGTCTTGCAGGAATGGTTAGGGGATGGGCAGATATGAGGTCTGTGTTGGGAGTTAGAGATTGGGTAAAGGTCCAGGGTAGAGAACTTTCTGAGCTTTTACTTCCCCACTGCCCCCCACCCCCACCCTGGCCCTACCGAGCTTTTACTTTCAAAACATATAAGATCCTGAGAGATAGTTTGCAAAGATATCTTCCATTTCTAATTTCATATGATTTTTATGTCAAGTAATAAGAACAGTAATAGCTAACATTGCTGTGTATAGAGTCTGTGACAAGCACTGTGCTAAACACTTTACATATGCCACTCGTTTAAGTCTCAGCTACCCTGTGGGGTACCTTACTGACTATCCCATTTTTCAGATAAGGAAACTGAGTGGCAAACAGGTTGAGCAACATTCCCAAGATTGTAGAGCTATTAAACAGTGCAGCAGGACTCTGCTTAGACCAAGTGTTCATTGAGTGCTTTCAGCGAGGCTGGTGCTCAGTGAGAGTGTCCTTTGGCACCGTCAGATGTAGATGCTGAGACATCATTTGACTCTTCATGTGCATATCTTTCTCCTTCAGCTCCAACCATGACCTCCTGGGGTGTCTGCGCTGAGTGCCACCACCCACTGAGCCTCCAGCACTGCGATGGTGCTTCTCATACGGATGCTCAGGAATCAGGCAGATGGGACAGTCAGCCCAGATTTGAAAGAAAAGGAGCAGAAGGGAAAATATTGGAGACCTTAGGGGCTGCCTGAGATGCTCTCATATTCTCAGGGATGGGTAGAGAGTGGGGAGCAAGGCTGTTGTTATCACTGAGGGGATGGCAGCAACTCACGCTTCAAGGACAGGAAGCTTGTGATGGTATAAGGTAGAAAGCTTTGGAAACCCGAGTGGGTATCAGTTTATTGAACTGAACAAATATTTGAGGAAATACGTTCTCTGTATAGAGGTGGCATTTGCAGGGATAAGAGCACTGTCTTGGGCCGAAGGTACATTCATCATTAGGAAGCCAGCAGGGAGGGTGGACTTTAGTCTTGAATGCCTGTCCTCAGGGATATAGAGGACAAAGGGGTTGGGAGATGGGAGAGTTCTAGCAGGGGCCAAGGGGCAGAAAGGGTCTGTTCCAGGATGGAAATCGCAGGGAAGGGACAGGAGGAGACCAATGAAAGGAGTGGCAGAGGGTAAGAGAAGTCAAAGCCACGGGACAAGGTCACCCATTGAAACAGGGCAGTGGGGGAGAGGAAAGAAAGGCTCGGAGCAGGCTCTGCGTAAGGTGAGCGGGAGAGTGGGGTACTGGCCCCAGAAAGCGGGAAGCCATATGANTAAGAGAAGTCAAAGCCACGGGACAAGGTCACCCATTGAAACAGGGCAGTGGGGGAGAGGAAAGAAAGGCTCGGAGCAGGCTCTGCGTAAGGTGAGCGGGAGAGTGGGGTACTGGCCCCAGAAAGCGGGAAGCCATATGAGGAACTGGTTTGAGGGGAGAGAAGGAGGAGGAGGCAGAAGCGATATTGACAATATTAGCCACAGGGGTAGCACTGGTGAAGACGGAGACTCGCAGCATCCTGAAGCCCCTGCAGCAGCCCTCAGCTTTCAGGACAGTGCCAGGGTTGCTGGATATGGGGAGGTCCTGGGGAAGGAACAGGGGCCAGACAGCAGGGGATATTTTAATATTTGAACAACCAGTACAAACAATGAGTGTGCCCTGATCCTAGGTGTGAGGACTTGGTAGAGGGGGCCCCAGTACCTGGGAAAGGGTGTCCAGGAAAGACAGTGCCTGGAACAGCAGAGGCTCTCAAGTGGCCTCAGTTCAACTCAGTTCAGTCTCTCAGTCACGTCCGACTGTTTGCGACCCCGTGAATTGCAGCACGCCAGGCCTCCCTGTCCATCACCAACTCCCAGAGTTCACTCAAANAGACAGTGCCTGGAACAGCAGAGGCTCTCAAGTGGCCTCAGTTCAACTCAGTTCAGTCTCTCAGTCACGTCCGACTGTTTGCGACCCCGTGAATTGCAGCACGCCAGGCCTCCCTGTCCATCACCAACTCCCAGAGTTCACTCAAACTCATGGCCAGGTTTAAATCCCCATCTACCCCTTATAGCTGAGTGACCTTGGGCAGATAACTTCAACTCTCATTCTGTCTTTCCATGTCGAAAAATGAGGATAATACCAATGTTGGTGCTCTAGGACTGTTGTGAGGATTAAATCAGAGTTCTGTGCATGCCTGGCACATAGTGAGCACTTGTGATTGTCAACTTTTATCAGCACAGAGGTGATAATTAAAGGAAGTGGTTGACAGTTACTCCTTGAGAATCAAGAGATAAGAGGACCCCAGAGAAGCACTCTTGGTAACTACCTTGTTTTGGCAGGAGTAGAGAGGGGTCAGAGAAAGAGAGGTAGAGATGTAGGGATTCAACCCTCACAGGAGCCATCACAGGCCCAGGAGAGGAATGTTTCATGGAAGCTGAGAGGCCCATGGTCAAATTAGGTAGATGTTCCTGAAAAGGTATGAGTCAGCGCATACTGTATAAATAATCTTCAGATGCCCCGTGGGAAGTTCACTTAAAGGAACCTTTTGGTGGATCTATTTGAAAACGGAATATCTTTAAAACTGGGATAGTCCCCAACTGTGTGTGTTTTTCCCTCCCAGCAGTTGTGTGGTTAAGCCATGCTGTTATTTATCCTGGTNTGGGAAGTTCACTTAAAGGAACCTTTTGGTGGATCTATTTGAAAACGGAATATCTTTAAAACTGGGATAGTCCCCAACTGTGTGTGTTTTTCCCTCCCAGCAGTTGTGTGGTTAAGCCATGCTGTTATTTATCCTGGTTAACGTTGATGATATCTTGTTGAAATAAGACAGGGACTGTGGGTGTGGTTTCCAGGGCTCCAGGGAAGGTGGCCACAAAGGGACAGTCCCAGCCTTTGGCCTATGGTCAGAGGGGCCTTGCACAGGTGACCTATTCCAGGAGAGGGAGATGCTTCCCGCCTCAGGACAGTCCCACATTCCTCACGAGTGTGTGACCCCAGTCTGACCCTGTGTATCTTCTAGATCCTTATGTTGACCTGGTCTTCCTGATTCCACCATTCCAAGCCCAGACCAGCCTCCTATTGCCTGTCCTAACCTCTCCCACCCCTGTGCCTATGGTGGGCAAAGCCTCTCTCCTCTGCTTGGGGAGTGACCAGGGGAAGGCTTGGGGACCCTTGAACTTGCTCCTTGCGCCTGACCACGCAGGGCTGTCCCTCTGCTTCAAACCTCTGACCGCTTGGAATCTGTTCTTTCTGGATCTTACCAGATCTTGAGTCCTGCCTGGTGGCAAAATGCAAGATAAAGGCGTTGACTTTCGTCCCTTCCAGTTCATTCTTTCTAGAGCAGCCACTGGGGTCTAGCTTTAAAATAATTATCACAAATCTTTTGTTCTTGTTTTAGCATTGTAAGAATTTAATAAGAAAGTCATGGGATCTCCCTTCTAAGGAAAACAAGAAATTCTGCTCTTTTTCTGACCATGAGGCATATGGGATCCTAGTTTCCTCACCAGGGTGCAAATCCAAGCTCCCTGCACTGGAGTAGCAGAGTCTCAGTCACTGTGACTGCCAGAGAAGCCTCCAGAAAAATAGGAAATTCTTTTGAAATATATGAAACAAAATCTGAACAAGTGGAAAGAGAACAAGTTTGTTAACAAACTTTAAAAAAGTCTAGATGATGCAAGCATATTCTTTAAAAATCCAAACATTCCCAAATGACTTATAATGAAAAACAATATAATTATTATTTATGTTGTCACAATGTGTAAAGACTGTTTTTTATTTTATTTTTCTTTGCCATGTGACTTGTGGGATCTTAGTTCCCTGACCAGGGGTGGAACCCATACCCTCAGCAGAGAAAGTGCAGTGTCCTAACCACTGGACCACCAGGGAATTCCCACAGCATGTAAAGGTTTTTTATTTTTAAAGCTAAGTATGTGTGCGTGTGTGTGCTTAGACGTGTCTGACTCTTTGTAACCCTTTGGACTGTAGCCTGCCAGGCTCCTCTGTCTGTGGATTCTTCAGGCAAGAAATACTGGAGTGGGTTGCCATTTCCTTCTCTAGGGGATCTTCCCAACCCAGAGATGGAACCCATGTCTCTTGCATTGCAGGCGGATTCTTTACCATCAGGGAAGCCTGAAGTAGTATATTATATAGTTAGATCTCCATTCTTATTTTTCCTGGACTTTCTAATTCTTCTTTTTTTGAGGGAAGACATTATTCAATTTATCAGAAACCTTTTTTTTTAAAGCATTGATTTCTTATTTAGTTTTGGCTGTGCTGGGTCTTCGTTGCTGTGCGGGCTTTTCTCTAGTTGCAGAGAAGCATGGGCTTCTCTTTGCACTGGCTTCTCTTGTTGTGGAGCTCTAGAGCACAGGCTTAGTTGCTCCAGAGCATGTGAGATCTTCCTGGATCGGGGATCGAGCCCATGTCTCCTGCATTGCAAGGTAAATTATTTACCACTGAGCCACCAGGGAAGCCCCAGAGACCTTTTTTTTTTTTTCCTCAGTGCTCCACTCTATCAGTTTTTCCCCCTGCACAAATAACAGTTTATTCACAGATTAGATTTACACAGTGAATGTAGAATTCTGAGTTTGGTGTCTCAGATACCCATTACAGGAACACGTACATAGATAATACATAGTTAAGTTCATTCTAAAGTCAAAAAGACTTGGTGTGTGCAAACTTGGTGTAAGTGTGTTTGGATGCATATTAATTTATGGATTTTTCTGGTAAAAGCAACTATAGATGTCATTAGCCAATCAAAGCAAAATATTAGTTACATCCAAACATATACAATATCCAAAGTACCTCTGTTTGTACAACCAGTAGATGTTTTCACAATTAACTTCTGTAATTTTCATTTACCGTCTCTTAAGTATAATCAGAATGTCCATTTTTGGACGTATTTTATTACAGCATAAATATCATCCAAGTTTCAGTGTTGAGTAGGAAGGGGCTGACATTTTTCTTTCCTCCGCTATACTAGAAATCTCCAGCTTTGACAAAAGAAAAGGGGGAAAGAAAGCGAAGTCGCTCAGTCAAGCCCGACTCGTTGCGACCCCATGGACTGTAGCCTATCAGGCTCCTCCGACCATGGGATTTTCCAGGCAAGAGTGCGGGAGTGGATTGCCATTTTCTTCTCCAGGGGATCTTCCTGACCCAGAAATCAGAAATCGAACCCGGGTTTCCTGCATTGCAGGCAGCCGCTTTACTGTCTGAGCCACCATGGAAGCAAGAAAAGCGGGGTGGGGGGGGGGGGGGGTGTTAAATAATAGGAATTGTTGGATAGCTTTATAGAATGACATGTCACTGTAATTAAAAAAATATACTTATTTGCTTATTTATTTATTTGGCTGCATTGCTCTTTGTTGCCACATGTGGGATCTTTGTTGCTGTGTGCCAGAGCTTTGTTGCAGTTTGTGAGATCTAGTTCCCTGACTAGGGATCGAACCCAGGTCCCCGGTCTTGGGAACCTGGATTCTTAGGCACTGGACCATTGGGGATGTCCCTAGCTATTGTAATTTTTAAAAATATAAAACTATTAGGCTTTTCCAACTATATCAGTGGGATTATTTAAGATATGGTTGCATGTTATGAAAATCCATGAAGACTGAGAGCTATATGATCCCACTCTGGAAAAGCCAGGCAACAGGAAACCAGATAGTTTGGACACTGTGTTAAGATAGCTGCTGTTGAGTCTCACAGCATTCAACACAGGCTTCGGAGCCTCCTTCAGAATCAGGGGCTTCTAGCTTCCCAAACAGCCTGTGTGTGAGGAAAGTAGGAAGAGCAGCCTTCTGAAAGACACAGAAGGCTCTTGACATGTTGGTTTAAAACCTGCCTTCTAGCTGGAATTTGCTGTATCTTTGTGTGAAGGTTAGACAACGGATTTCAACACAGGAGACAACAGTTTGTTCTTGAGAAGAGGAAAACTTTTCCCTAGCTGACTCTAATGCTCTTGTCTTAAACACTTTACACATTTGTGTGNTCTAGCTGGAATTTGCTGTATCTTTGTGTGAAGGTTAGACAACGGATTTCAACACAGGAGACAACAGTTTGTTCTTGAGAAGAGGAAAACTTTTCCCTAGCTGACTCTAATGCTCTTGTCTTAAACACTTTACACATTTGTGTGTGTAAGGAGGCTCAGGGTTGTTCAGGGCAACTTAAATCCCGGTGCATAGACCCACACCATTCATCAGTATCTATCTGCGGAAACTCTTACATGGCCTCCTAGCTTACCAGTCGGATATGGCTCTATTGCATTAGCATTGATCAGGTCACACCAGGTGAAGACTTTATTTTTTTAAAGTTTGTTTATTTGGCTTTGTGGGTCTTAGATGCCGAGTACTCTTTAATTGTGGCCCGAGGGCTCAGTTGCTCCAGGGATATGTGGGATCTTAGTTCCCCGACCAGGCATCGAGCCTGAGTCCCCTGCATTGCAAGGTGGATTCTCAACCACTGGACCACCACGGAAATCCTAAGACTTTCTTTTTTGACAGAAATGATCACAGCTGAAATATTTGGGAAAGTAAATTAAAAAAATATTCTTTTAATTATTCTGTTTGTTTTTTTAACCCGCAAGGCCGTGGCGCTTTATACCCTCTCACCAGCCCAGCACTGCACCTCCACCAGAGAGTATGACATAGAGTACCGTTTTTGTTTGTTTTTTTAAGGCTGCATGATCTTAAATATTTTTTTTTCATAGATCACTGTTCATCTTTTAAACATATTACTATTCGTGCCTTTCAGATCCCGAAGAATGGTACTGTAAGTGTCACATACCTCAGGGACATCACTGCTTTTACAACTGTATTTTAAGAGAGGGAGACACACACAGAGAATGAAAAATAAGGCAAGTTGGAGTGACAGAGGATGGCTGACCCTGCCTCATACCCTCAGCGTTCACACTGTGAGGTGCAGCCACACAAGACCCCCAGAGGGTTGGAGGCCGGGAAGGGGGCGGGAGGTTTTAGCTGACTTTGCACTGACCTGTCTCCTGCCTCCCCGTCTTGGGGAGGAGACTTTTTCTACAAGTCTGTTGCATATTTCTAACAATACACATATCACTCCATGTTTGTTTGTTTTTCTTCCTTGGTAGACTATGGCCAACTTCTGTATTGTTTACCTCTGTGTCCCTAGAGCTTGACTCAGTTCTGAGGACAGAATATGTGCTCAATAAACGTTTAACAAGTGAATAAATGGACACGGAAGTCTCAACTGCTTGATGTCAAGAGGCATCCCCCCACTCTCTACCCCCTGTACAATACATAATATTCAGGGGCCATGCCACTAAATTCCACATATTTAAATAATTTTTGTTGTCTTATAAAGTGTGATGCCACATTTAAAAAAAATTGTGATAAAATGCACATAACAACATTTACCCCCACTAACCTTTTTTGAAGGCAATGGCACCCCAGTACTCTTGCCTGGAGAATCCCATGGAAGAGNGTCAGTGTCCTCTTTGATTTCTTTCACCAGTGTTTCATAGTTTCCTATATATACCTCCGGAGAAGGCAATTGCAACCTGCTCCAGTACTCGCCTGGAAAATTCCTCCTGGGCTATAAGTCCATGGGATCGCTAGGAATTGGACACGACTGAGCAACTTAACTTTTACTTTTCACTTTCATGCATTGAAGAAGGAAATGGCAACCCACTCCAGGGTTCTTGCCTGGAGAATCCCCAGTACGGGGAACCTAGTGGGCTGCCGTCTATGGGGTTGCACAGAGTCANCCAGTACTCTTGCCTGGAAAATTCCTCCTGGACTATAAGTCCATGGGGTCGCTAGGAATTGGACACGAGTGAGCAACTTCACTTTCAGTTTTCACTTTCATGCATTGGAGAAGGAAATGGCAACCCACTCCAGGTTCTTGCCTGGAGAATCCCCGGGACGGGGAACCTAGTGGGCTGCCGTCTATGGGGTTGCACAGAGTCGAACATGACTGAAGCGACTTAGCAGCATATATAGGTCTTTTGTTTCCTTAGGTAGACATAGTCCTAAGTATTTTATTCTTTTCGTTGGAATGGTGAATGGAATTGTTTCCTTAATTTCTCTTTTTATTTTCTCATTATTAATGTATAGGAATGCAAGGGATTTCTGTGTGTTGTTTTTATATCCTTCCACTTTTGTATATTCATTCATTAGCTTTAGTAAATTTCTGATGGAGTCTTTGTGGTTTTCTATGTAGAGGGATCATGTCATCTGCAAAAAATGAAAGTTTTATTTATTCTTTTTCAATTTGGATTCCTTTTATTTCTTTTTCTGCCCTGATTGCTGTGGCCAATACATGCAAAACAACGTTGAATAGTAGTGGTGAAAGTGGGCACCCTTGTCTTGTTCCTGACTTTAGGGGCAATGCTTTCAATTTNGTGAGTTTGAGTAAACTCTGGGAGTTGGTGATGGACAGGGAAGCCTGGTGTGCTGCAGTCCATGGGGTCGTAAAGAGTTGGACGTGATTCAGTGACTGAATTGAACTGAAGGTTCATTGGTATTAAATACATTCACATTATTGTGCAACCATCACCACCATCTGTCCTCTACATTCCTTTCATCTTGTAAAACTGAAGGTCTACGTCCATTAAACAATTACTCCCCATTCTCCCTTCCCCCAGTCTCTGGCAACCACCTTTATACTTCTGTCTCTATGATTTTGACTGCTTTGAGTACCTCACATAAGTGGAATCATAGAGTATTTGTTTATGACTGGCTTATTTCACTTAGTGTAATGTCCTCAAGGCTCATCTGTGTTGTAGCACATGTCAGAATTTCCTTAGTTTTTAAGTAGAATATTCTTCCATTGTATGTATGTTGGAATATTCTTCCAACAACATTTTGCTGATCTGTTCATCCATCAATAGATATTTGAATTGCTTCTTTGTTTCAGTTATTGTGAATAATACTATGAATGGGTATACAAATGGGTATACCCATTGGGTATACAAATATTTGGGTATACAAATGGGTATACAAATATTTCTTCAAGACCCTGATGCCAATCCTTTTGGCCTATGCCCAGAAATGTAATTGCTGGATCATGTGATAACGCTATTTTTAATTTTTTGAGGAGCTGCCATATGTTTCCCATAGCAGCTGTACTGTTCTACTTTCTCACTAACAGTGCAGAGGGTTCCTGTTTTCTCATATCCTCACCAGTACCTTTTATTTTCTCTTTTGTTTGTTTGCTTTTGTTTTCCACTCTACTCAAACCTCCACTTCACTTCCTCATTCTTTCTCTGTTTTGATGATCTTTGCCTCCTGCTCCATTAAGAAATCAGACACCAGCTGGTGAAAGCTCACTTGTCTTCTCTATAAATAAGATGAGGTGCAGCCATGAGTAATAGAAAAACCCAAAACAACAGTAGCCTCAACAAGGACAAAGTTTTTCTTTTACCCAGCCATTCATTCCAGGGATGGCATGGCCACCCACAGTGTCAGGGCCCACACTTCTGTCTCCTTCCTCTGGGGGTACCTAGGTTAATGCCTGGTACATAATGGATTCACAGTAATAGCTGTTGAATGACTGAAAATAGGGTTTATTAATAATAGGACATTTAAAAACTTTTGATATGTAGCACCAAACTGATTTCCTAAAGAGCAGACATAGTTTAAGTGTCCCTGATAATATGTGGAAATACAGTTTCACTACATCAGCCATGGCCAGTTTAATAAACAAAAACAGATGCCTTATTAAATTTTTGTTTGTTTTTATCACCAGGGAGAGTGAACATTATTTTCTGGTTGTATTTCCCCATTTACAAATGGTTTTAATTCCTTCCTCATTCTTTACTTATAAATCTACACAAGTTTTTTGAAATGATAGATATATTCTTTATCATTTAATACAAATATTTGAATGTGTATTCTTGTATATATGTGTGTGTGTATGCTGTTGTGTATGTAATTCACACGTTCTAGCCCCTAGCAACTAGTGTGCAACAGGGAAGGACTTTCCTCATGCCCTCAAACTTTTGCCTTGGACATTTCTGGGTTGCAATCCCAGCTCTGCTCCTTTCAAGCTGAGGGATGTGCCCTTGTTCAAATTACTCAACCTTCCTAAGCTTAATATCCTTGTCTGTAAAAGAATCACTGTACTTAAACATGTATATTGTATTTTGAAAACACTTTATACAGTCAAGTTTGCTGTAATTTTGTAATTTCATCTCAGCTCAGTTCAGTTGCTCAGTTGTGTCCAACTCTTTGTGATTCCATGGACTGTAGCGCGTCAGGCATCCCTGTCCATCACCAACTCCCGGAGCTTACTCAAACTCATGTCCATTGAGTCGATGATGCCATCCAACCATCTCATCCTCTGTCATCCCCTTCTCCTCCCACCTTCAGCCTTTCCCAGCATCAGGGTCTTTTCCAATGAGTCAGGTCTTCATATCAGGTGGCCAAAGGCTTGGAACTTCAGCATCAGTCCTTCCAATGAATATTCAGGACTGATTTCCTTTAGGGTGGACTGGTTTGATCTCCTTGCAGTCCAAGGGACTCTCAAGAGTCTTCTCCAACACCACAGTTCAAAAGCATCAATTCTTCAGCTCTCAGCTTTCTTCATGGTCCAACTCTCACATCCATACATGACTACTGGAAAAACCATAGCTTTGACTAGACGGACCTTTGTTGGCAAAGTAATGTCTCTGTTTTTTAATATGCTGTCTTGGTTTTTCATAGCTTTTCTTCCAAGGAGCAAGCATTTGTTAATTTCACAGCTGCAGTCACCATCTGCAGTCACCCAAGAAAATAAAGTCTGTCCCTGTTTCCATTGTTTCCCCATATATTTGCCATGAAGTGATGGGACCAGATGCCATGATCTTCATTTTTTGAATGCTGAGTTTTAAGACAGCTTTTTCACTCTCCTCTCTCACTTTAATCAAGAGGCTCTTTAGTACTTTGCTTTCTGCCATAATGGTGGTGTCATCTGAATATCTGAGGTTATTGATATTTTTCCTGGCAATCTTTTTTTTTTTTCCTCCTGGCAGACTTGATTCCAGCTTGTGTTTCATCCAGTCTGGCATTTCGTATGATGTACTCTGCATATAAGTTAAATAAGCAGGGTGACAATATACAGCCTTGATGTACTTTTTTCCCAATTTGTTTTTCCCAGTCTGTTGTTCCATGTCTGGTTTTAACTGCTGCTTCTTGCCCTGCATACAGATTTCTCAGAAGGAGGAAAGGTGATCTGGTATTCCCATCTCTTTAAGAATTTTTCAGTTTCTTGTGATCCAAAAAGGCTTTGGCATGGTCAGAAAGGCAGAAGTAGATGTTTTTCTGGAACTCTCTTGCTTTTTCTATGGTCCAGCAGATGTTGGCAATTTGATCTCTGGTTCCTCTGCCTTTTCTAAGTCCAGCTTGAACATCTGGAAAGTCTCTGTTCATGTACTGTTGAAACCTTGCTTGGAGAATTTTGAGCATTACTTTGTTAGAGTGTAAGATGAGTGCAATGTTGCAGTAGTTTGAATATTCTTTGGCATTGCCTTTCTCTATTGTACATCAAGGTTTCTAAACTCCTCTGCATACTGAAACTCGATAAACATTCAGGTTCTTTTTTTCTGAACTCTTTTTTTATGGTTAGAGTTTTACTCAGTATTTAATTGTCTTTTTCTGTGAGCCTTTGGGGCTTCCCAGGTAGAGCTAGTGGCAAAGAACACATCTGCCAATGCAGGAGACATAAGGAACGTGGGTTTGAACGTGGGTCAGGAAGATCTCCTAGAAGAGGGCTTGGCAACCTGCTCTAGTATTCTTGCCTGGAGAATCCCCATGGACAGAGGAGCCTGATGGTCTACAGTCCATAGAGTTGCAAAGAACTGGACACGACTGAAGCAACTCAGCACTCACTCATGCATAAGCCCTTAGGTGTTCCAACATTTGCAGAAGCTAGAGATCTGTGTGGACCTGTAAGGTGGGGAGAAGACTGATCCCTGCCCTTGGGGGGCTTTGTTGCTGCTGCTGTTTTGTCACTCATTCGTGTCTGACTCTTTGGGACCCCATGGACTGCAGCATGCCAGGTTTCCGTGTCTTTCGCTACCTCCCAGAGTTTGCTCACACTCATATCCATTGAATCAGTGATGCCATCCAATCAACTCATCCTCTGTCCTCTCCTTCTCCTTCTGCCTTCAATCTTTCCCAGCATCAGGGTCTTTTCCAATAAATCGGCTCTTTGCATCAGGTGGCCAAAGTATTGGAGCTTTAGCTTCAGGATCAGTCCTTCCAATGAATATTCAGGGATGATTTCCTTTAGAATGGCTTGATCTCCTTGCTGTCTTGTTAAGGGACAAACACACGTGTATGATACTGATGGGAAACAGGCTCACCTCTTCTGCTCATGCTGCAAGGAGTGGGTTAGCCAGACAGGATTATGGGGCAGGCTGAGCTGGAGCACCGTTTCCTAAAAAGTGCTGAGATGGTACCGAGTATGTGATAAGATGGAGAAATCTGTGTTCCCAGAACACCTCAGAGAAGGCAGTGGCATGGCACCGGGGTAGAAGGAATACTTGAATGAGCTGCTTAAGGTAGGGAGACTGGGACTCCACCTGCAGGTCTTGCTCGAGTGAAAATAGCTGATAGTCTGGCCATCCTCTGAGGGGTTGGGGTCTGGCTCATTTTCAGGCTTTAGTTTTGCTGTGTGACAGATGCCAGCCAAAATGCTGCGAAAAGTCACCTCTGTCTTTCCTCTCCGCTCTGGTCCTGCACTGCTGAGTCCCCACTCCTGTATGAACACGACTTTTTCTATTTTAAGAAGCAGGACCCGCTTAAAGCGACAGGTTCAAAAATGGCCACAAACACAATTCCTTCACTGCACCAGGCCTTGGTTGCCCCACATTTTGGAATCTACTCTGCAACTGCACCCTGTTGTCAGAAACAAACATGGCTTTCTTGATCCTGTGTCACGGTCTTCATAGCCTGGGATGTGGGGACTGGAGTCATTGAGAAGAGGGACGCAGGGGACCCAAGCCTCGAGTGAAACAAGGGTGCTTTATGTGCAGAAACGCGTGTTTATATTCATACAAGGCAGCTTTAGGCAGTTAGAAAATTGAGCAAAAACAAAGCCAAGCAAATAACAATCTTCAAAGGGCAGGAAAGCATTCCATATCCTGAGTAAGGGGGACATAACTGAATAGATTACCTTTAAATAAAAGGTCACTGAAGGGAGTCACTGAAAAGAATCCAAGCAGGTGCCCTTCTCATGATCTCAGTCCTGAGAACTGCGTGCAGCTCTGCTCGCTCGTTTTCCAGGAACTGATAAGGAATAGAGAGTCCTTGAGAAATGGCACACAAAAGAAGAAAATAACATATTGGATCCCTTGAAGTTGAATGTCCCCTGACAATCCTGCGAGTCAGGTCCTGAACTAAGGGTGCAGAAAGACCTGAGCTCTGAGGCATTCCTCAGTACCTCTGCTGCTGGCCAGATCTGGACAGTTGACGAGTCCTATGGGCTGTCTGCCCCAGATCAGGCTTCCCCCTCTACCTGTCCGGTGTTTGCATGTGCACGTTAATTCCTGCTCAGAAGGTTGGCCAGCTTTGATTCTGACCAGCTGTGGCTCAGGGCTGGTGTCCTGGCTGGCAGGCCTCTCCCTGGCCATCCCTGGCTGATGCTGCCCTTTCCTGGGGAGTCTGTACATGAGGGACCCTCCTGTTCCTCCCAGCCATCCTCAGCTCTGAGTCACAGGGAGCAGACTTGCTGAAGATCCAGGCACCTGCGTGTGAGCTGTGCGGCCCCTTCTGCAGAAACTAAACTGAAAGGTCCCGGAGTCCCAGGGCTCAGGAAGCCACGAGCCTGTCTGCTGTCTGAGAGCAAAGGAATGAGTCCAGTCGGGGGTGTTGCAGAGGGGGCAGTTGGAAGCCTGGAAAGATGAGGGCCCTGAGAGAGGCTGAGTGAACAAGACCGTAGCTATTCAGAATTGTGATTGATTCTGAGAACAGAGGATGTGGGGAGGGAGAGGCCGGCAGCCGCAGTCCTCCCGGCTAGGGCTACGTATCATTTGGGGTCTGCACCCCACTCTACCTCAGACTAAGCGGGTGACTCCCCGGAAGCCACCCTGCTAACCACTCTGGTTAGCCTGGGCTTCCTGTTTAGCAGTGTGGATAATACTATTTGGCTGGCTCACTGCCAGCTAGGGCCACCGTGTCTCGGATGGAGGAGATGGAATCGTCGGGGATGTGTTAATGTCAATAGTATAGTGTTTCCACGTTTTGTTTGTTTCTTTGGCCGTGCTATGCAGCCCGCGGGATCTTAGTTTCCTGAGTAGGGGGTGGAACCTCTGCTCCCCTGCAGTGGAAGCCCAGAGTGTTAACCACTGTGCCAGAAAGTCCCAATATTGTAGTGGTTTCTGCAGTTAAATTAATTTTTAAAATTGAGACCATAAATGAAAATGATGAGTGGAAATCACTTGAAAAAAATCTCAAGAATTGTTAGAACAGGCGAAATATAGTCCCTAATCCCTAAAAATTATGATTTTTAAACAAGCAGGGGTCCCTGTACCTCTGTTATGAGGCTAATTCCATAGTACTATCCTCAGGGCTCAGAGGCACAGGTTTTAGCACTGCGTGAACATGGCTTTGAATCCCTGCTCAGCTCTGTATGCTTTTGCTGTACGACACTGGGCCAGTGGTGTTATGTCTCTGGGTCTCTGTGTCTGCGTCTGTAACATCTGGGTGATAATACCTCTCGGATATCATCACCTGGATGATCTCTCCATCTCAGGGTCCTTAATTTAATCACAGCTGCAGAGTTCATTTTGCTGTGAAAGATAACACGGTCACAAGTCCCAGGTATTACAGCTTGGCCCCACATAAGGTGGCTGGGTCGTCACTGGACCTGTGTGTTGTCATCAGGGACTTCTTTGAGAAGATGCCATTTGAACTGAGATGTGAAGGGTAAGGTCCACCTAGCCTTGCAGATGGCCAGAGGAAGGGGAAGGAAAACAGCAAGCCTGGAAAGGGTCTAGTGTGTTTGAAGGATAGAAGGATCAGCGCTTCAGCAGGAAGCAGGCTGAATTGCCGAAACTCAGCTTGACCAAAACCCGTTTGCTGAAATGATCGTGTCACTAAAAACAAGTTTTTAGTGATTACCCGGAAATCTAAAGCATATTGTATTATTAAGGGGTAGTTTCAACAAGTTTTTAATTTAATAGGCTTTATTATTATTATTTTATTAATAGGCTGTATTATTTTGAACAGTTTTAAGTTTACAGAAAAAAACTAAACAAGGTACAGGATTCCCATGTCACCTCTCTCTCAGTTTCCTCCACTATTAATATGGGGTGAGAAATCTTGCCTTTTATGAATGTTTACTGAGCAGCTACTCTGCGAGACATGGCAGCAGATTTTGGGACTTCACACTCTAGTCTGTGAGATCCAAGGTGGACAAATATTACATACATTATACACTTAGGGATTTTGGTGACTTCAGTGAAGGAAATAGAGTGTATGAGTTTCCTATTGCTGCTTTAACTAATTTCCACAAGCTCAGTGACTTAACACAAATTTACTGTCTCACAGTACTGGATGGCAGAAGTCTCACTGGGCTAATGTTGAAGTATCTGTAGGGCTGCATGCCCTCTGGGGGCTCAAGGAAAATCTGTTTCTTGCCTTTTCCTGATTCCAGAGGCTCCCCTCATTCCTTGGCTAGTGGCCCTCTTTTATCTTTAAACCCAGCAATCGCATCACTCTGCTTCTCTCTTTTAAGGATTCTTGGGCCCACCTGGATATCTTACATTACTATGTGACTATTGCTGCACCAATATTACTAGCTAAAGTCCATGCTTTACTTTAAGGTTCACGCTTCGCTTTCTGTGGGTTTTGACAAATGTGTGATGCCATGTATCCGCCATTACAGTATCACGCAGAATAGTTTCACTGACTTGAAAAATCTTCTTTACATCCTTCCTTGCTTCCCCTGAACCCTGGGCAACCAACAACCTTAATTTATTGTCTCCATATTTCTGCTTTTTCCAGAATGTCATGTAGTTGGAATCACATATGGTACGTAGCTTTCTCAGACTGACTTCTTGCATTTAGCAATGTGCTTTTAAGATTCTCACATGTCTTTTTGGGGGCTGGATAGCCCATTTCTTCTTATTGATGAGTAATATTCATGGTATGGACATACTACACTGTTTATTTGTTCACCTATTGAAGCACATCTTGTTTATTCCAATTTGGGGCAATTATGAGTAAAGCTGCTATCCACATTTGTGTGTAGTTTGCATGGATATACATTTTAAACTTGCTTTAGTTGAGATTTAGTTTCATTGATTCAGATTTATTGATCTAGCTCAGTTGGATGTCATTTTAACACATGTTTCACATCTAATATGCATAAATATCCTCTGTGCTTCAAATTCATGCAAGATATTCATTGGATCAAACTGGATGAGAAGTCAGTGAGTTAGAGGAGAAAAGGCCGTGGGCTCAGATGAACATGTAGGGAGAACTACTTCTTATTTGCTTCTAAAATTTGCTTCCAAAATCCTAACATTTATTATATGCATATATCTGAAATTTGAATATGAAAACATTCTCATGACCAAATTTCATGAACAGAAAGTATAGAAAACTTGAAAGATGCTAAACTTGGGCTGGTGTCAGTGAAATGGCAGTCATGAAACTTAAAAATAAACTAATTAAAATTTAACTACATTTAAATCAAAACTTTGAAAAAGCTGCGAGGTCAACACAAATTGTCTATTTTATAGCCAGTAGGAACAAGTAGAAACAAGAGTCACATGTTTCAGGGGTGAGAGAGGGCTGAATCATTGAGACACAGAGGATGAGTAATTTCGGAATGAAAAAAATGGTATTGATGTTATTCCTCAGAATCAAAGTTAATCAGCCTAGTCTGCAGATATGGAGATTATTGCATTTATTTACATGGTGCTGGTTGAGTAACACATTTTGCATTTATGTATCCCTATTCATGTTAAGGAAGAAGGCCATGGCACCCCACTCCAGTACTCTTGCCTGGAAAATCCCATGGGTGGAGGAACCTGGAAGGCTGCAGTCCATGGGGTCGCTGAGGGTCGGACACGACTGAGGGTCTTCACTTTCACTTTTCACTTTCATGCGTTGGAGAAGGAAATGGCAACCCACTCCAGTGTTCTTGCCTGGAGAATCCCAGGGACGGGGAGCCTGGTGGGCTGCTGTCTATGGGGTCGCACAGAGTCGGACACGACTGCAGCGACTCAGCAGCAGCAGCAGCAGCCTTCATGTTAAGAATATAATGATTGGGGCTCAGTTTCTTCATTAGTTGCAGAATGGAGACTGCTTTCATGGTTGAGCTCTAAGACGTCTTCTGATACCTCAGCACGCCAAGGCTGGAATGCCATGGGAGAGGAAACAGACTCTGATTACCTAGACTGTTTAGAAAATGGGATAAATATTCTGATTAGCACTACTTTCTCTTTTTTAAAAGCTTTTTATTTTGTATTGATGTTGTTCACTTGCAAACTCATGTCTGATTCTTTGTGACCCCATGAACCACAGTACACTAGGCTTCCCTGTCCTTCACTATCTTCCTGAGTTTGCTCACATTTTGTATTGGAGTACAGTCAATTAACAATGTGATAGTTTCAGGTGAACAGCAAAGGGACTCAGTTCAGTTCAGTTCAGTTCAGTCGCTCAGTCGTGTCCGACTCTTTGTGACCCCATGAATTGCAGCACACCAAGCCTCACTGTCCATCACCATCTCCCAGAGTTCACTCAAACTCATGTCCATCAAGTCGGTGATGCCATCCAGCCATCTTATCCTCTGTCGTCCCCTTCTCCTCCTGCCCCCAATCCCTCCCAGCATCAGAGTTTTTTCCAATGAGAACTCTGCACATGAGGTGGCCGAAGTACTGGAGTTTCAGCTTTAGCATCATGCCTTCAAAGAACACCCAGGCTGATCTCCTTTAGAATAGACTGGTTGGATCTCCTTGCAGTCCAAGGGACTCTCAAGAGTCTTCTCCAACACCACAATTCAAAAGCATCAATTCTTCGGCACTCAGCTTTCTTTACAGTCCAACTCTCACATCCATATATGATCACTGGAAAAACCATAGCCTTGGCTAGACGGACCTTTGTTGGCAAAGTAATGTCTCTGCTTTTCAATATGCTATCTAGGTTGGTCATAACTTTTCTTCCAAGGAGTAAACGTCTTAATTTCATGGCTGCAGTCACCATCTGCAGTGATTTTGAAGCCCCAAAATATAAAGTCTGACATTGTTTCCACTGTTTCCCCATCTATTTCCCATGAAGTGATGGGACCAGATTCCATGATCTTCATTTTCTGAGTGTTGAGCTTTAAGCCAGCTTTTTCACTCTCTTCTTTCACTTTCATCAAGAGGCTTTTGAGTTCCTCTTCACTTTCCGCCATAAGGGTGGTGTCATCTGCCTATCTGAGGTTATTGATATTTCTCCCAGCAATCTTGATTCCAGCTTGTGCTTCTTCCAGCCCAGTGTTTCTCATGATGTACTCTGCATAGAAGTCAAATAAGCAGGGTGACAATATACAGTCTTGACATACTCCTTTTCCTATTTGGAACCAGCCTGCTGTTCCATGTCCAGTTCTAACTGTTGCTTCCTGACCTGCACAGCCATACATACACATGTATCCATTCTCCCCCAAGCTCCCCTCCCATCCAGAGCAGTACTTTCTAGTCAATTGATAATTGACCCTTATTCTTTTTTTTTTAATTTATTTTTTTGGCTGCACTGGGTCTTATTTGCTTCTGGAGGACTTTCTCTAGTTGTAGTGAGTGGGGCTACTCTCTAGTTGCAGTGTGTGGGGCGGGCTTCTCATTGCAGTGGCTTCTCTTGTGGAGCACAGGCTCTAGGGTGCAAGGGCTTCAGTAGTGGTGGTGCAGGGGCCTAGCTGCCCACCACATGTGGGATCTTCCCAGACTAGGGATCGAACCCATGTCCCCTCCATTGGCAAGAGGTTTCTTAACCACTGGGCCACCAGGGCAGTCTGACCCTGATTAATTTTTAATTCAAAATTTGTTAGAATTTATAAGTCTACATTTGCTTTGGATAATCAAAGTCAAGAGAATATAAGGGAATTTTTTTCGAGGACTTTTCTGATTATGCATTGGGGTTTCAGAAACGGAGATAGATATGACAGAGAAAACTGATTAGGAATGGATGTACTGAGGCCAGGTTTGTCCTTAAAAAGTTATTAACAGTAAATATTTTCTACTGACCTGCAGTTTCTTTACTTCAGATAAATTGTCATGGAAAAAGACCCAGGCAGTTGAGTATCTCTTTGACTTAAGTCAAGGTTTTCCAGTTAGCTGGAGCCATTATTTCTGCAGGGATGAGACTGCCTGAGTCTCCACAGTGGTGTATTGTTTTGAGACCAAACTTTATTCTCCTTTGAGTATCTGGTTTGCCTAGTGGGTCAACCAGAAGAATAGTAGAGATTCAGTCAGTTTAGTCTCTCAGTTGTGTTCAACTTTTTGCGACTCCATGGTCTGAGCATGCCAAGCTTCCCTGTATATCGCCAGCTCCTGGAGCTTGCTCAAACTCATGTCCATCAAGTTGGTGATGCCATTGAACCATCTCATCCTCTGTTGTCCCCTTCTTCTCCTGTCTTCAATCTTTCCCAGCATCAGGGTCTTTTCCAATGAGTCGGTTCTTCACATCATGTAGCCAAAGTATTGGAGCTTCAGCTTCAGCATCAGTCCTTCTAATGAATAGTAGAGCTTAAAGTCCTTCAACATTGTACTGCAGTGTGATTGTGTCAGAGACTATTGGGAATTTTTGTGGATTGGACCCAAATTTTCCACCTGCAGTGAGAAGGAATACAGGTCAGCTGGTGCAGTGACTGTGGATGTTCCCCTGGGTTGGACCTATTTTGGATTCCTGGCTCTATTTGCCTTTTTTTTTTTTTTTTTTTAACAGTAGTGGCAGTACATTTGGTTTTTGGACTTGGCTTTTCTGGCGGAACTGCTAGAGTTTGTTGTTCCTTTGAAGTCTGTTCGTCCCATAGTTGAGGAATTACTTTCAGTTTTAGGAACAACCTGTTTATCCTGGTACTTGCTTGCCTCCCAGGCCTGGGCAAGTGTCTTGGGCATGTCTGGGAATTCTCAGGAATGCTGTGCGTGAGGAAGACGACTTTGGGGTCTGTATTTCTGGTCATTGACATATCGCTGGTTTTACCCTGTGATGTGTGAAGTCATACATCTCGTAGGGGTAAGCTTCAGTCCTTCAACTTATTTTTATTAATTAGAAAAGTCATAGCACTAACATTAGCAGTGCTCTTGGGAGTAATCTAGTGTTCCTGGTGAACTGAAATTTTCTCTGCCAGGAGATTTGTATTTTTTCTTAGGGTTGTGTGTCTATCTGTGTGTTCTGTATATGTGCATGTGTATGTGAGATTTGGATCATGTTAGAGGTTAAATGAGTAATGCTGGACATGAGCCAACTTTCTGGATATTATCTTTTAAACCTTTTGCCTTCTGTGTTAGATTTACAGGGATAAGTATATTTCAAAAAGTCATGATCTCACCATTGCCTAATATGAATTAATCTGTATTTAGTAAAATAGAACTTGTTTCTAGTTTTACACCAGTTTTGTTAGAGCAGTCCAATCAGTTCAGAAACAGAGGTTGCCTCTAGTAAATGTGAGGTATGGCTCCTTCTAGACTTTTATCTTTGCTGTTATATATAGTGTAGCTATACATTTTCTTAACATATATAAGCTCACCTATTATGGGCTCATATATGCAACTTTCATTTTTCTTGTAATGCTATATTGTGGATATCTTTTTATGTTTCTATGTATAATTCTGCTTTATTCTCATGTCTATTCAGCTTTCCACTGTATGATTATCAAATTTACTTAAACAATTTTTGTTGCTGGATATTTAGGTTGTTTCCAGTTCTTTGTCATTACAACACCTTTGTATATGTATCTTTTCAGATCTGTGTAGTTATAGAGAATGAATTTCTACTAGAAGAAGCTATACACATTCAACATTTTCATTAATGTTGTCTATTTGCCTTCCAAGGTTGTACTAATGTACAATCCTGCCAGTAGGATATGACAGTGACTGTTGTGCTATACTTCTCTTTGCCAGTGCTGGGTATTTTCAACCGTTACCAATCTGATGGTGAACATTTAGGTCTTAGTTTTTGTTTGCATTTTTTGATTGTTGATAATATTGATTCTCTTTTTACAAAGTGGTTTTTACAATTGTCCCAATTGCTCTGGATAATGTCTTTATAGCAAAAGAAGAAACACTCCTTTTAATCCAGGGTTCTGTGTTGCATTTAGTCCAGTCTTTTTAGTCTTCTTTAATCTGGAATAGTTCCTCAGTTTTTTGTTATTTATGACTGAGATTTTTGAAGCATATAAGAGCACTGTTTCTATATTTTTTACCTATTTGAAAAAACATTGGTTTTGCTTATTTTTTTGGTTGCCCTGGCTCTTCATTGCTGCACATGGGCTTTCTGTAGTTGCAGTAAGTGGGGGCTACTCTCTAGTTGCAGTGCATGGGTTTCTCATTGCTGTGGCTTCTCCTGTTGCCACACCTGGGCTCGAGGGCACTTGGGCTTAGTGTTTGCAGTGTGCCGGCTATATAGCAAGGGCTCAGTAGTTGTGGCACGTGGGTTTAACTGCCCTGTGGGATCTTTCTGGACAAGGGATCGAACCTGTGTCCCCTGGATTTGCAGGTGGATTCCTAACCACTGGACCACCAGGAAAGTCTGAAAGACTGTTTAAGATTTACAGAAAAGTTGTAAAATAGTAGAGGGAATTTCTAAAGACTTTTCATTTGAATTCCTCAAATGTTAATACTTCGTTCTTTCTCTCTGTTTGTACCTAAAATACATATGTACACATTTACTTTTCATTTAAAAGTAAACTTGCAGGCATGATTTCCCTTTGTCCAGAAATTCTGCATTGTGTATTTCATAAATATAAGGATATTTTCTTGCATAATCACAGTATGATGATAATAAAATACTGTTAGCTAATGTATAGACCCTACTCAAATTGTCCCAATTGCCCTGGATAATGTCTTTACAGCAAAAGAAGAAACACTCCTTTTAATCCAGGGTTCTGTGTTGCATTTAGTCCAGTCTTTTTAGTCTTCTTTAATCTGGAATAGTTCCTCAGTCTTTTGTTATTTACGACTGAGATTTTTGAAGCATATAAGACAGTTATTTTGTAGAATGTCCCTCAACTTGAGTTTGCCTGTTTCCTTATAATTAGATTCAAGCTATTTTTGGCATGAGCTACACAGAAATGGTGCTGTTTTATTCTCAGTATCAGGGGCATGTGATATTTATTTGTACTGTTACTGGTGGTGTTAACTTTGACCCTTCACAAAGGGTTCCAGTGGTTATGTTGGTTTCCGGTTGCTGCTGTAACAGATTGCTACAAATTTAGTGGCTTAAAACAGCACAAATTTATTATCTTTATAGTTTTGGAGGTGAGAAGTCTGAAATGAGTTTCACTTGGTTAAAAATCAAGGTGTTAGGAAGGCTGGCTGGTTCCCTCTGGAGGCCCTGGAGCCTCTGCTTGCATTGTCCAGCTGCTAGAGGCTGCCTGCATTCACTGGCTTGTGGTCTCTTCCTCCCTGCAAGTCAGCAGCACAGCCGCTTCCAATCTGTCTCTCTGACCTTTGTACCTGTCATCACATTTCTGACTGAGTTTTCTGCCTCTTTTTTATGAGGAGCCTGGTAATTACACTGGGGCCACCTGGATAGTCTAGGATACTCTCTGCATCTCAAGATCCTTAATTTAATCACATCTGTAAGGTTCTTTTGTCATGTAGGGAAACATACTCACAGATTTGGGGATTAGGTTGTGGACACGTTTCAGTTCAGTTCAGTTCAGTCACTCAGTCGTGTCCGACTCTTTGTGACCCCATGAATTGCAGCACGCCAGGCCTCCCTGTCCATCACCAATTCCCGGAGTTCACTCAAACTCACATCCATCGAGTCAGTGATGCCATCCAGCCATCTCATCCTCTGTCGTCCCCTTCTCCTCCTGCCCCCAATCCCTCCCAGCATCATGGTCTTTTCCAATGAGTCAACTCTTCGCATGAGGTGGCCAAAGTATTGGAGTTTCAGCTTTAGCATCAGTCCTTCCAATGAACACCTAGGACTGATCTCCTTTAGGATGGACTGGTTGGATCTCCTTGTACTCCAAGGGCCTCTCATGAGTCTACTCCAACACCACAGTTCAAAGGCATCAATTCTTCAACACTCAGCTTTCTTCACAGTCCAACTTTCACATCCATACATGTGGACATGTTTAGGGGGCCATTATTCAGCCTACTGTAGTGGTGTTTTCTCAGTTTCTCCACTGTAGAAGTACTGTTTTCCTCTTTGTAATTACAGGAAGGTACTTTGAAAATATGTAAACATACCCCTTGGCTCAAACTTTCATCCATTAGTTTTAATATCCATTGATTATTCTTGCCTGAATCAAATATTACTGGGGTGGTTGCTAAATAGTGATTTTTAAATGTTAGCAACTTTATTGAAGAATAATTTACATATAATAAACTGCCCATGTTTAAAGTATACAGTTTAATAGGTTTTAACATGTGTGAAATTCAACAGTTGAGATAGTGGATAGCAAGCAAATCCATCATTCCCAAACTTTACTCTTGCCCTTTTGAAATCTCTCCTACCTCATCAGTCCTTTTCCAGGCAACCACTGATCTGCTTTCTGTCACTATAGATTAGTTGTATTTTCTATTATTTATATAATTGTAACATAGTAAGTACTCTTTTTTGCCTGGCTTCCTTCATTTATAATTATTTTGAGATTCGTCCAAGGTGCTGCTTGTATTAATAGTCTGTTCTTTTTTTTTTTTAATCACTGAGTAGTATTCCATTTTATGGACAGACCAGTTTGTATAATCATTTACCTTTGATGGACTTTTGGGTTATTTCCAGTTTTTGAAAATTACAAATAAACCTATTGTGAACATTCAAGTCCAAAGTCTTTGTGTGGTGATTTTCTAGCTCTATCTACATAATAAAGTTGGCATTCTGTGTAAGGGAGAGCTTTTCTCTCTTTCTCTTTGCCTCTCTGTTTCTGTCTTTGTAAGTATGGATTTATGGATTCTTATTTTGTTCAATGGATTATAATATGTTACGGTTGTAATTTATCTTCATGCTTGAATCATCCTAAATTTGGACTGTGGGGATCCCCTTTACACTGGATCCTGTGTCCTTTTGATATATCCCCATCATTCTTTGAGCACTTCCATGCTTTCTGGCACAGGACGCTGTAGGACATTTCTCCACCCCGGTCCTGGAGAATCTTGTTTCTCCAAAGAGCCTGGGTTCCTTTTAGTAGAGAGCAGGACTTAGAAACCAGGATTCCAGTGCTCTAGCTATGCCTATTGCCCCTATTGTCATTCTTTCTAGGCTCTCTCCACACACAGAGTAAAGAAATACATATATACACATGATACCTCCATTTCCATTCCAGCCTCACTAGGTTTTTCTTAAAGATAGTTTTATTTCTCGGTTACTATATTTCTCAGTCCCTTCCAGTGATGTGCTGGTAAATGGTTAACAATTGTTTCTCCAGTGGATAAAACTCTAATTTGCAGCCTTTGCTAATTTATATGGTGTAAAAGCTTGCCCTTTACTTTTTTTCACTTTAAATAGGAGATCATATTAATTCTAGAGATATTCCATGCTAATTCATAGAGATATTCCTCATTCTTTTCATCTCAGTTCAGTCACTCCGTCGTGTCCGACTCTTTGCGACCCCATGAATCGCAGCACGCCAGGCCTCCCTGTTCATTACCATCTCTCGGAGTTCACTCAGACTCACATCCATCGAGTCCGTGATGCCATCCAGCCATCTCATCCTCGGTCGTCTCCTTCTCCTCCTGCCCNAACATCAGGGAGTTCACGGAGTTCTTTTCATAGGTGCATGTAACTCCATTGTGTGGATGTACCATAGTTTATCAAACACCCTCCTGTATATGAGTACTTAGCTCATTTACAAAATTTCCCAGTTACAAACAGTACTGCAGTGAATAACCTGTGCAGATGTATTTTGGTTTTGCTGGAGGTGTACCTTCAGGGTACATTCGTGTAAGCAGGATAGCTAGATCAAAAGATAAACATGTATGTGATTTGGTTAGATATTGTTGAGTTCCTACTCTTTGAACCAATTTTTCTTCGCACCAGCAATGTATGGGTGGCTGTTCACACAGTCTTGTGAACAGAATGTGTTGTTGCACTTGTTATTTTTGCCATTCTCATGGGTGAGAAATGGTATTTCAATTTTCATTTGCATTTCTCTTTTCTATGGGTGAGCTTATTTATTTTTCCATATGTTTAAGGAACACATACACACAAAGTAAATCATCTGTTCATACTTCCTGCCCATTTTGGGGGTTCTTCTCCATTAGTTTTAAAAAATTATTTATATATTAGGTATATTAGTCCTTCAGCTATTGCATAAAAGTTANTTATTTATTTTTCCATATGTTTAAGGAACACATACACACAAAGTAAATCATCTGTTCATACTTCCTGCCCATTTTGGGGGTTCTTCTCCATTAGTTTTAAAAAATTATTTATATATTAGGTATATTAGTCCTTCAGCTATTGCATAAAAGTTAGCTAATTCTCTAATGTTTTTCAATTATCTTTATGTTGCTAATTACCACTTTTGCTATGAAAAATTTTTTGTTTTTAGATGATATATTTTTTTTTCTGCTCAGTTCCCTGACCAGGAATCAAACCCATGCTCCCTGCATTGGAAGCATGAAGTTCTAACCACTGGACTTCTGTGATCAAACTTATGAAACTTATTGAAGTTAGATTTTAAGTTATGATTAGAAAACCTTTATGAATGTTTATTTCTAGTACCTGTATGCTTTCATGTTTTTCCATTTAGATCTCTGACCTATTTTGAAATTCTTGTGTATGGGGTTTAGATCTATTTTTATAATTTTCTAAGTAGCTAACATTTATACCAGAACCCACTTATGAAAAATTCCATTTTTGCCCCAGTGATGTGAGAAGCTACCTTTAGCATATATTAAATTTCCCTGTGTACTTGGGTCTATTTCTGGACTTTATATTCCAGTCTGCTTGCTTGTTGACTATTTATGCACCAGTACTGCACTACTTCAATTATGAAGGATTTATGATATGTTTAAATGTCTGGTAGGGCTGGCTTCCCCCATAACTTTTGTCAGTTTTTGCCTTGCTACTTTTTCATTTTTGTGTTTTCCATATAAACTATGTTTACTACATAAAAAATAACTTGTTGGTATTTTTATAAGATAGCATAATTTTTTGTTTGTTTATTTTTTCTTTTTGTTTTTTGGCTGCATGGCGCTGCTTTTGGGATCTTAGTTCTTGGACCAAGAATCAAACCTGGCCCTGGCTCTGAAAGAGCCAAGTACTAACCACTGGTCCACCAGGAAATCCCCCAGCATTATGTTTTAAAATTAACTAAGAACTGATATGTTGATGACAAGGAAAATCTCTGTATTATATTATCTGCAAGTAAAGATGGTTTTATTTCTTTTCTGACTCTTATGTTTCTAACTGATTTATCTTCTCAAATTGCATTGGTTAATACCTCTAGTATACAGTAGTGGAAGTATGAGCATGAATATACATGCACATGTTTATATAGATATGTAAATTCCCATTTTCTCTACTTTCTTTTAACATCAGAGATGGGTGTTGAATACTGTCAAAAGCTTTTTTTTTTTGGCCTTGAATTACTTTTCTGTGGCTGCTGTAACAAATCATCACAAACTTGGTAGGTTAGAACAACAGAAGTGTATTCTCTTACGGTTCTGGAGGTCAAAACTCCAAACTCAGTATCATCGAGATGAAAAGAGGCGCAACATGGCTACTCATCATGTAGGCCGTCTGCATTTCCTCTTTCGAAAAACATCTATTCAGTTCTACTAACCATTTTTTATTGTTTTTCTTTTATGTTGAGTTGTATGAGCTGTTTACATAGATTGGATATTAACCCTTCATTGTTCATATCATTTACAGATATTTTCTCTCATTCAGTAGGTTGTCTTTTTGTTTTGTTGATGCTTTCCTTTGCTGTACAAAAGCTTTTTAAGTTTAAATAGGTCCCATTTGTTTATTTTTGTTTTTATTTCCTTTTCCTTAGGAAACAGATCCAAAAAGATATTGTTAAGATGATGTCAAGCAGTGTTATGCTTCTGTTTTTCTCTAGGAGTTTTATAATTTCCAGTCTTATATTTAGGTTTTCAGTCCATCTTGAGTTTATTTTGGTATCTGATGTTAGAGAATGTCCTAATTTTGTTCTTTTGCATGTAGCTATCCAGATAATTTTTATTTTTATTTATTAAAATGATATTTTAGGTTAGTGGGTTTCTTTGTATTCAATAACTTTCCCTCTTGGAATAAATCCCACTTAGTCATGGTACAATCTCTTCTTAATGTGGTATGGATTATTTTTGCTAATATTTCATTTAATACTTGATTAATATTCATAAGT
>SJYS01022399.1:310320-322922 GCA_006410695.1 Philantomba maxwellii | reverse complement strand
TTACTGTGCGAGCTTTGACGGCGCCTAGGGACAGTGGCCTGTTGCTGTTCTGCTCATCATGTCCTTGCGAGGAGCCTGCTGCAGGGTGGAGTTCTCGCCAGCTGTGGTTTTGGCACAAAAGTCAGAATTAACTGCTCTGGGGCAGGGCACTGGCTGAGTTCCTGGTGTCCGACAGTCACCCTCCCTGTATCTCTGTGGCTGCTCCAGTTTCAACCCCTGCTGATTTGAGCTTAGGGTTTTCAGCGACTCTGCTGGGAAAGTTTGTGGACTGTCTTCTGTTTTGTGGAGGTTGGAAGACTGACTTCTGACTTCTATCCTCTGCCCATCTAGTCCTATCTGCTTTTTGTATTATAGAAATTCCTTCAACGTGCACCTTCCTCCTCAGTGGGCCCTTTCCTATTTTTCTGTTGTTGCTGTTGATGGTTTGTTATTTTAGTGGGGCCGGGGAATAGATGAGACAGAAACAAGACTTCAGCAAGACTTCACGTTTAAGGGATGGACGTAGGGAGAAAGGGGACTTCCTAGGTGGCTCAGTGGTAAAGAATCTGCCTGCCAATGCAGAGAAATGAGTTCAGTCCCTGAGGTGGGAAGATCCCCTGGAGTAGGAAATGGCAACCCACTCCGGTATTCTTGCCTGGGAAATCCTATGGACAGAGGAGCCTGGAGAGCTACATACAGTCCATTGGGTCACAAAGGGTAGGACGCAACTGAGTTGCACACATGTATACCCGTAGGAAGAAAGACTTCAGATTATCAAATCTGTGCAGTATATCCTAGAAAATGTAGAAAATATAGAAGCATACTAAGAAAAGAATGGCTTTTAACCTTTGGGTGCCCATCCTTCTAGTCATTTTTTCCCCCTTGTTCAGAGTTTTTGCATTGTACACTTCCTCAGGTTTTGCTTTCACTGAAAATATTTTCAGTTGAGTGAAGTTGCCTTTGTAATTGACCTGATGACTTGACAGGAGGAATGCTTAGACATGTAAAAACATCATGTGGACCCAGGCTAGGCAGAGGTGGGGCTGTCTCATTGAGGATTACAGGGGCAAGGGAAGCATGCTGTCGGCTTGTAGAACAAGGCAGGTGTGGAAACTGGGGTGGGGTTTCATTCTTGGCTTCACAATCCATTATTACTGCTTAAGAGAAGGCGTAAGGGCATAACCAGTGTAGTGGCTTTGATTTTAGGTTTAGGAAAATGTGGCTGAAAATGGCAGTTTCCATATCCTTTCCTGAAGTATCCCTGACACTTTCCCAGTTGCTTTCTCAGATGACGACACACTTATTTTTGAATAGCTAACAGCTACATTTATTTCACTGTTGTCTGCTTTCAATGAAAAAAAAAATCATGCTGTTCAAACACGTATGCTTTTTTGTTTATGTGTCCATTAAAAATCTGATGTGCCTCCCTCAATTCCTTTAGTTTATGAAGCACTTGACAAACTCAAAGTTCATGATCTCATTTGGTTCTTCCAACATCCCCATTTTATAGTCTAGTAAGGAGGGGTTGAGCTATTAGCTCCAAGTCACATATCTTGTTTGTGGTAAACCTGGGGCTCAAACACAAGTGTGGCATTAAAGCCTGCGAGTGTCTCATTTAAAACTGTAGAGAAGTAAGCCAACTGGCAAAAAGTTAGGTTTGGTTCTTATCATCAAACAAAAGAAGCTGTGTGGTTGAGTAGTTTCAGAATACAGAGCCATTGCTTTTTATCTTGTAAAATGAAGATAATTAATTATACTTACGTTGGTAGGATTGTTGTAAGAATTAAGCAAGATGTCCCATACTAAATACTTGGTGTGCTGTTTGGAACACAGCAAGCATTTGATGTATATTAGCCCAAGTTATTAATATTAATTAATAATACTTAATCTATATTTGCAGATAAGGTGGGTTTGAGCCATTTAGCTTTACCTCTTCTGATAAAAGATATAGAAAAGAAAGACTGAGGTTGAGAGCAGAGGTAAAATGAAGTCTTTGGTCTTTTCCTGTCTTCTGTTACCATATAGCTTTTAATAAATAGTGAAGATTTGGATAATACTGTTAGTTGAGAGTTAAAATCTTTCACTGTGGTTGGAGGAAGTGATAAGGAGAACTTCTCTTCCTTGTTTCTCATTTTCTTCAGCTGTAAACATGGAAGTAGCTCCTGATTCACTGTGTTTATATACAGCATGTTGCGGTCCGTTAATGCAAAGTACAGCACATTAACACATCCCAAGGCCAGTCTTCACACAAATGCAGCCTTTGTGTGTAATGCAAAGTTAGTGCATTCTCCCCATCCTAGGTGGCTCTCTGGGCTTCCAATGGGCATTATGCCAATTTGCACTTTTTACTCAAAATTGGAGGTTATAAAAAGAAATGCAAACCACTAGAGTCTTCTCTGGCCTCTTCTCCTTTGCATTTATTGATAAAAACAATCATTCTTTCCCCGCCCCATTCTGCTGTATTCTCTAGTTTTACATGCAAGTATCCTGCTTTCCTCGAGGCAGGAGCCATGATTGTTCTTCCGTCTTTTGTAATTTCTATGGCGGCAGTTCTCAAGCAGCATTATCGTCCTTGGAGTGTTACTGAGGCCAAGCTCTCTCTGCTTGCTGCACAACAGGCCAGTGAATCTGAGAGACAAGGAGTTGAGGCAAGGAACACAACTTTATTCGGAAAGCCATCACACAGAGAAGATGGCAGACTAATGTCTCAAAATAACCATCTTTTGGGGTCTGGAAGCCAGGCTCTTTTATAGAACCAGAGAGAAAAGCTGTGAGGAACCAAAGTCAAAAGGTAGAATAGAGAGGTTGAGGCAATGAGAAAGTAAAAAGGGCCATCAGTCTTGTAAAACATCTCTGTGAATGGCCAGCATCGGGGAAGCGTTGTGTTAATCTCTTCTTTCTTGCAGCCATTCACAGCTGGGCAGGGTCAAATTATCTCTCTGTGAGCTGAAAAAAGGCACTTTAATAGTCAGACAGAGGGGCAGTGTCATCTGAGGCATGCCATTATGTATGAGTATAGTAACAACAGCAATGAAAATCAAGTCAAATAAACAGTTCCAACATGGAGTCACAATTGGTTCTTCTTTGCAACAGGAGGAGTATAAGAAGTGAGATTTCCCCACCCCAGATCAGAATCAGCAGGTCTGGAGTAAGACCCGGGGGTCTGCCTGTTTACCATGCTGCCTCGGTGATTCTGGCATAGGTGGTCCTTGGAGTCCACATCTAGAGAAACTGAAACTGTGTAGCAGACGTCATGATAAGATGGATGTGAGAAGCACCACAGAACTGAATGTGCAGATGCTCTGTGTGGTAGCACATGTCATTCCGATGGTGGTTTGGAGGCTGCAGGTATCCTTTGCTTCCCCTCTGCCTTGTCTTTCTGCCTAGCATCCACATGGTAGAAAAAGATCACTGGAGACAAATTCTCAGAGGTCCCTGCAGAATGAGCCTTAGGACTGGGCACAGAGGAAGAGTACATATACTTGGATTCACTGAGACCAGACCTGAGTGTTAGGGGTGGATTTGAGGAGCTGGTGCCAGTGGAGTTACCCTCCACCAGGCAGCCCATGGAGATTTCCTTCTCCTCTGAACCCACACCCCACCTGGACTGGACTGCCCACTGGTGTCACAGCAAGACTGTGTTTTTTATTATTCTTCAGCTCACAGATCTCCTGAATATGGCACACTTGTGCTGGCAAATTTTTTGTCTTACAGAAATTGAAGTGGTTTTATGATTAAAGTACTAATCCATTGATTAAAGCTTGAATACTTTCTTATGGCTGGCAATTGTAATTAGCTTTTATTTTTTGTCTGGCTGTTAATTACAAAAACTGATAAACATCTTTTACTGTTGTGATTATGTAACTGCTGCTGCTGCTGCTAAGTCACGTCAGTTGTGTCCAACTCTGTGTGATCCCATAGATGGCAGCCCACCAGGCTCCCCTGTCCCTGGGATTCTCCAGGCAAGAACACTGGATGGAGTGGGTTGCCATTTCCTTCTCCAATGCACGAAAGTGAAACTGAAAGAGAAGTTGCTCAGTCATGTCCGACTCTTCGCGAGTCAGACTGCAGCCTACCAGGCTCCTCCGTCCATGGGATTTTCCAGGCAAGGGTACTGGAGTGGGGTGCCATCGCCTTCTCCGGATTATGTAACTAGTGTTCATTTTAATATTGTAGGAAGGGGAACTCCTTCCACGGCCTGAGAGTGGACTCTTGTCTAACACTCGGAAATGAATTGTCTGAGGAGACACACCTGCTGACAAAGCAGGAGACTTTACTGGGAAGGGGCGCCCGGGTGGAGAGCAGCAGTGTAAGGGAGCCCAGGAGAATTGCTCTGCCATGTGGCTCACAGTCTTGGGTTTTGTGGGGATGGGATTAGTTTCCAGGTTGTCTTTGACCAACCATTCTAACTCAGGGTTCTTCCTGGTGGCACACACATTGCTCAGTCAAGATGGATGCCAGCAAGAAGGATTCTGGGAGGTGGCAGGACATGTGGTGTCTCCTTTAGACCTTTCCAGAACTCTTCCCGTTAGTGGTGGCTTATTACTTCCGTGTTCCTTACCAGGACTTTCCGCTGTAAAATAACTCACGCAAATCATTACTATGGTGCCTGGCCAGGGTGGGTGGTTTCAGTCAGTGTGCTTCCCCTAACATTATTACCATTGTATCATGATTGGTCAACAGAAAATAATAGAATTCTGTATCACCAAGTTGGTGATGGATAGGTAGGCCTGGCATGCTGTAATTCATGGGGTCACAAAGAGTTGGACACGACTGAGCAACTGAACTGAACTGAAAGCTACCATTTAACAGAAAAACCTGTAGCCATTTTTTAAAATCCAGATGCACATTACGATTATCTTGGAATATTTTGAAAAATATATATGCCCAGGTATTGTTTTTTTCTCCAAACTCCGGATATGATTCTAATGAGCAGCCACATTTAAAAACAACTGGAAAAATATTGGACTATATGATGATCTTTTATCTAGTTTGTTTCATTTTTTCTATTTCATATTCAGTGCTCCCATTCCATCTGGGTTTCCCTCGTAGCTCAGTCGGTAAAGAATCTGCCTGCAGTGCAGGAGACCCAGGTTTGATTCCTGGATTAGAAAGATCCCTTGGAGAAGGAAATGGCAACCCACTTCAGCATTCTTGCCTGGAGAATCCCATAGACAGAGGAGCCCATCATCACCATTTCATTTAGCTTATGTTTTCCGATTTTTCTGTTTTTCTTGTTCTTTCTCAAACTTTTATCAAGTGTAGTAGAAAAGCTTTTGTATACATATATGTGCTCGAGCTCAGCCATGTCTGACTCTTTGTGACTCCACAAACTCTAGTCCACCAGGCTTCTCTGTCCATGGGATTTTCCAGGCAAGAATACTATAGTGGGTTACCATTCCCTTCTCCAGGGGATCTTCTCAACCCAGGGATTAAACCTGCATCTCTTGCACCTCCAGTATTAGCAGGTGGATTCTTTACAACTGAATTGCCTGGGAACCCTACACACACACACGCTATGAAAGTCGCTCAGTCATATCCAGCTCTTTATGACCTCATGGACTATAGCCCGCCAGGCTCCTCTGTCCATGGAATTCTCCAAACAAGAGTACTGGAGTGGGGTGCATTTTCTTCTCCAGGGGATATTCTGGACCCAGGGATCAAATCCCAGTCTCCTGCATTGTAGGCAGATTCTTTGCCATCTGAGCTACCAAGGAAACCCATATATATTATATAATATATATACATACATGTATAGTAAGTATAATATGTATATATATTTAGAAAACGTGAATTTTTGCTTAGCTAAAAATTTTATGACATTTTGGTTCCACTTATTTGACTAAGTATGAATAGAACGCTAGATTTCTAATTTATATTCACTCAAAACTTTGATATAGTTCCATTTATTCTGGCATTTCATATTACTGCTAAAATTATAGAAAGCTTATTATTTTCGTGATTTTTAAAAATTTTTGAATGAAGCTTGAAACTTCTAACCCAATTCTGAAAATGTAAAGAAATATTATGTTATACAAAAAAATAGGAAATTAAAATGTGATACCGTATTATTAACTAAAGTACAAATTTTGTTCAGATGTCACAAAATTTTATGCTAGTGTCTATTCCTTGGTTTCATACCTCATTCAGGATTCCACATTATATTTAGTTGTATTGATCAACTTTAGCTGCATGCAACAAATTCTGATAAATTCTCTTCTCATTT
Source organism: Philantomba maxwellii (assembly GCA_006410695.1). NCBI lineage: Eukaryota > Metazoa > Chordata > Mammalia > Artiodactyla > Bovidae > Philantomba > Philantomba maxwellii. The sequence continues at coordinate 316,717 of SJYS01022399.1, read as the reverse complement.
TTATTCTGTTACAAATATTTTCTAATTTTCCTTGTTATGGCTTCTTAGATATACCCAACATTTAAAAGTGTACATTTAATTTCCAAATGCACTTAAAGCATCCCTGATATTAATTTCTCATCTAAATGCTTTCTTCTCTGCAATCACTTTCTGTGTTTTTTTCAGTCTTTTAACCTTCTTGAGGCTTTCACTGGCTAAGTCAAAGATCTTTCTGGATAAAGTCACATTGCACTGGAAAATATGGGGGTTATTTTCAAATATCTTTTGATATTGATTTCTAACATCATTATACAGTGATAAGAGAACAGACTCTATGATCTCAGTGTCTTTAGACCATGATATTTTTGCATCTTGTTTTATGTCCCTGGATATGTTCCAGTGTCTCCTGGTTTATAGCCCATGGGAACTTGGATAGAATTTGTACCCTGATGTTGTGTGAAACTTGTATAAATCTTAATTATGTGGAATTGGTTCATANACTGGAAAATATGGGGGTTATTTTCAAATATCTTTTGATATTGATTTCTAACATCATTATACAGTGATAAGAGAACAGACTCTATGATCTCAGTGTCTTTAGACCATGATATTTTTGCATCTTGTTTTATGTCCCTGGATATGTTCCAGTGTCTCCTGGTTTATAGCCCATGGGAACTTGGATAGAATTTGTACCCTGATGTTGTGTGAAACTTGTATAAATCTTAATTATGTGGAATTGGTTCATAGTGCTTTTCAGGTCTATTATATTCTTCTACATTTCTGTCTATTCATTCTTAATTTTTGATAGTTTGATATTGAAATTCCAACTAAAAAATCTTAATTTATCTACTTAAAAATAATTGAAAAAAAACAGTAATATATAGTGGAACTGGTGCTTCCTTGGTGGCTCAGATGGTAAAGAATCTGCCTGCAATGCAGGAGACCTGGGTTTGATCCCTGGGTCAGAAAGATCCCCTGGAGAAGGAAATGGCAACTCATTCCAGTATTTTTGCCTGGAGAATTCCATGGGCCGAGGAGCTTGGTGGGCTTCAGTCCACAGGATCGCAGAGTCAGGCATGACTGAGCAAGTCACCCACATACTGGAACTATATGTAACTTTGTTCTGTATTTTCCAAATTTCCTGTAAATTCATTATCATGCTTTCATAATTTAAAAAAAATTAAAAAGTTGAATGCTATTTACCTCTATAATTTGAGCATTTTCAACCTTATATTCTGGGTCTTTGGGAGGTTGCTGGGTTGTTGAATCTGCCTCTCCTTCTTTTTCATCTCCCTGCCTCACCTGGGACTCCAAGACCAGATCCATTTTTAAGGCTTACCCTCCTCTGTTCCTTCTAGTGACTGCCTCCTCCCTCGCATTATTTTCTGACTCCTAATCAATTTTTCTTTTCTTTTTCTTTTTGTTTTTAAATTTTTGAGGTGTCATTTGCCTAAGATGAAGGGCACAGACCAACAGGTTTGAAAATTGCACATACCGGTACAACTCACACCTCCATGGAAAGATTGTTTAAACAATTAAAAATTTTTAACTTTATTGATTTTAGTTATTTATTTTGGGCTGCTTTGCGTCTTCATTGCTGCACGTGGGCTCTCTCCAGTTGCTGCCAGCGGGGACTGCTCTCCAGTTGTGGTGCGTGGGCTTCTCGCTGTGGTGGCTTCTCTTGTTGCAGAGCACAGACTCTGGAGTGTGTGGTCTTCAGCAGTTGCAGTGCACAGGCTCAGCAGTTGTGGTGGACGGGCTTAATCATCCCGAGATCTTCCTGGGCCAGAATCGAACTGGTGTCCCCTGCATTGGCAGGCAGATTCCCAACCACTGGACCACCAGGGAAGTCTGGGAATATCTTGATTGGATGCATCGCTATCATTCCAGGAAGTTCCCTCATGTCTCTTCCAGTCCACCTTCAATTTCTCCCCTGAATTAGGCAATCCCTGTTCTTACTTCCTTTACCATAGAAGTAAATCCTAGAATGCTTGCCTGTCCTAGAACTTCACGTAAATGGGATTGCACAGTAAGTACTGTTTGTATCCAACAGTTTTCATTAACATAATGTTTTTGAGATTCACCCACATTGTTTCACTGTCAGTAGTTCTCCTTTTTATTGCTGAGTGGTATTCCATTGTGTGAATATACCACACACTGTTTATCATCCATCCGTTATTAGACATTGGGTTATTTCCAGTTTGGGGCTATTGTGAATAAAAGTCCTGTGAACATTCTTGTATAGGTCTTTTTGTGACATATACTTTCCTTTCACTTGAGTAAATGCTTCAGCGTAGAATTTTGGGTCATAGAGTAGTGCATGTTTAGCTTTTTGAGAAACTGCCATTTTTCAAAATGACTGTACCATTTTCACACTCCCAGCAGGAATAAATGAGAGTTCTGATAGTTCAACATCCTTGCCTACATTCAGTGTTGACCTTTTAATCTCAGCTGTTCCAGTGGGCATGAAGTAGATATCCTTGTGACTTTACTTTGAATTTCCCTGTCATGTTAAGCAACTTTCCATGAACTTTTTGGTCAAAGGAATATCTTTTATGAAAAGTTTATAAAGTTTAGGTATTATGCCCAGTTTTTACTGGATTGCTTATATCTTTATTATAAATTTGTTGAAATTATTTGTATACACCGGTTACAAGTCCTTTGACAGACATATGTATTGTGATTATCTTCTTCCAGCATGTGGCTTGCCATTTACTTTTGTTAATAATCTCTTTTATGTAGGCTTTTAATGTTGATTAAGTCCAACTTTTCCATTTTTTTCTTTACCAGTATGTATTTTTGTCCTCTCTAGGAAATCTTTTCCTGCTCCAAGGCTTGAAAGGTATTTGCCTGTATCTATAAACCAGAGCTTTTTATTTTGGTTTTGCATCTGAATCTGTGACCCATCTCATACTAATGGTGTGTGCATTAGTAAGACGTAATGTTACTAAACCTTTTAAGCATTACTTTATGAATATTTTATATCTTTAATGCCATGTAAATCATGTTTAATTTTTTTTGCTACTGGTATATGGAAATGTAATTGACTACTGTGTATTGATCTTGTGCCCTTCAATATTGTTTAATGTATTAGCTCTAGTAATTTTGAGGGGTAAATTTCTTAAGATTGTCTGAGTACACATCATGTTGTCTGAAAATATAGGCAGTTTTACTATTTCCTTTCCAACAAATACGTTCTTTGTTTTTTTTTTCTTGCCTTATTTCCTCTTTATTAGAAGGAAAGTATTCAGTCTTTTGCCATTAAATTGTTAGCTAGGTTTCTGTAGATGCCCTTTGTCACAGTAAGGACGTTGACAATTTGTGTTCTTTTCTTTCTGTTTCTCTTATTTTTTGATCAACCCAGATATAGGTTTTCTGATTTTATTAAACTTTTCAAGGGACTAACTTTTGGTTTCACTAATTTGCTTTATTGTTTGCCCATTTCTGTTTCACTGTGTTCTATTATTTTAACTTTCTTCCTTCTACTTACTGCAAATTTAAATTTATTCTTCTTTTTGTGGTTCCGAAAGTAAAAGTTTCGGAGAAGACAATGGCATCCCACTCCAGTACTCTTGCCTGGAAAATCCCATGGACGGAAAAGCCTGGTAGGCTACAGTCCATGGGGTCACGAGGAGTCGGACATGACTCAGCGACCTCACTTTCACTTTTCATTTTCATGCTTTGGAGAAGGAAATGGCAACCCACTCCAGTGTTCTTGCTTGGAGAATCCCAGGGACTGGGGAGCCTGGTGGGTTGATGTCTATGGGGTGGCACAGAGTCGGACACGACTGAAGCGACTTAGCAGCAGCAGCAAAGTAAAAGTTTAGATCATTAATTTTAAAACCATTTTTTTTCCTTTTCTAATATTAACATTTGAAGCTACAAATTTCCCTATAAGCAGTGTTTTTCTGCCTCTCATAAACTTTGATGTGTTGTTTCCTTCACCATCAGTTGGTTTGAAATATCTTTTGATTTCTTGTGTGAATCCCAATCACATTAAATGATTCTATTTAAATCTTATATCTTCTCCTTTCTGGTGACCCTAATGCGTTTTCTCTTTTCCACCTCATTTATTATATATTTTCTCTGGAGGGGTGGTTTAGTCGCTTGGTTGTGTCCGCTTCTTGTGACACTATGCACCGTAGCCCATCAGGCTCCTGTGTCCATGGAATTTTCCAGGCAGGAATACTGGCTTGCCCGTTCCTTCTCCAAAATATTTTATCTGTGTAGTCTTATATTCTGTCTCCGTCTCTAATTTTTTTATGCATACACATCTGTTTTTTGTGTGTGTCTTTTACTGACTCCCAAAGAAGGCAATGGCACCCCACTCCAGTACTCTTGCCTGGAAAATCCCATGGACGGAGGAGCCTGGTAGGCTGTAGTCCATGGGGTCACTAGGAATCGGACACGGTTGAGCGACTTCACTTTCACTTTTCACTTTCATGCATTGGAGAAGGAAATGGCAACCCACTCCAGTGTTCTTGCCTGAGAATCCCAGGGACGGGGAACCTGGTGGGCTGCCGTCTATGGAGTGGCACAGAGTCGGACATGACTGAAGCGACTTAGCAGCAGCAGCAGCAGCCAATGAACACTAAGGGACTCCATCTTTGTAACCTTTTTAAGTACCTTGTCTGTAGTTGGTATACAGTTAACAGACATTTCTTAAGCCATTGATGTAGGATCTATTGTGGGTGATGAAGTTTGGGTATAATCTAGATATACTTAAAGTTGACTAATTTTTAAAAAAATATTAACTAATGATGCAAAATAGTATGTAATAAGGGCTAAAGAAGAGGAATCATCATTAGACACACCGGGTATTCACAAGAGAGAAGGGAGACTGTAGGATAAATTGTCTGAGGAGGACCTCAGAGAGGACTTGGGATTTGAATTGGCCCTGAAGTGAGGTGGGATTTAAGTGAAGAGGAGGAGATGCCATTCCCATGGTAGGAAGGTCATGTGCAGTGGTCCTGGGGTATAAATGTACCCTGCCCATTTGGAGGATGCGGAGAGAGCAGCATGGGGAGAGCGAGGGGAGAGAAGTCAGGGTGCCGGAAGGCAGGATATGGGGTTACGGGTTCAGCACATTCGTTTCTGACAGCACACCTGCTCTGTTATCTTGGTGCTCACTGCTGCTTAGGCACCTACATCTCTTCTTTTCTCCTTGGCCTTCTTATTCTGCACCTGCCAGTCAGGGCCTCTCAGCAGTGCTTTCTGAGGAGCATGGGAAGGAGTTTCCAGGCTATACCTCCTGCCACTTTGCACTTGGGCTTGGACACGCTTTGTTTTCTCTTGGAGATTTTCTTTCTCGGGAGCCTCCGGAGTCCAGTCACTCCTCTGAAGCAGCAGTTCTGGTTTTTTAAGGCTGGTGGCCAGGAGGCCTGGTGATTTGGTTTGTTTCCGGGAAATCCTAGTCTAGCTCCACCCTCCCTGCCCAGCTCAAAGAGTGTCCACACCCTTAATTGAGAAAAAGGAAACCACCTTTTCCAAATGAAAATCATAAAACAGAGAACTCAAGAGTACTTCCCTGGGAAGACCAAAGCACTTCTGACTGCAAATCAACATTGACATTGACCCTTTGTACCCACCCATTCATTCCCTCAGGAGTCTTTGTTTTCATTGTTCTAGTGCATCTGGCTGGGAACACAATAGGCATTTTCATCCCACAGAATGTTTCTGTAGACCTTTGGTGTGCATAATATTAAGCTAGATTTTTGGTGTGTGTGTGTGTGTGTGTGTGTGTGTGTGTGTAGGACCTGTCTGAGACTCAGAAGAAGCTACAGGCACTTGGAGTGGAGTTGGGCCAGCAAGGCTACTCACAAGGAGGGGTGGCAAACAGCAGATTCAGGAGCTGGACAATCTGAAAGCCCAGAGGAAGAAGCATTAAGGCTACTCAGGGAAGGCTTCCAGGAACCCTGGGGCTGGAGGGGCTGGATTTGGATCAAGACCAAGCATGTCTTGGAGTTGCCATTGAGCACTGCACTCCAGGGGCAGTTAGAAGTCTACCTTGCTGAGACAGAAGAGTGTGTGTGGAGCAAGGAGGGTATAGAAATGAAGCTTTGGTGGAAACTATTTCTTTAGGCCTCCCAAGGCCTAAATCTATGCTCAAACAACAGTCAGAGCCCATAGAACTAAATGTATTTCTAACTAAGATTTATTTGTATGTCCATGTGTAAAATTTACTGTACTTTCAATAATCCATTTTTTAAAAATGCAATGTGAGTTATGGCCAGTTAAGTTTCTGAATCCATGTTGAAATCAGCCTCAGGTCTTGCCCTTGCTGGGTCTCTCTGGGACCCCTGTTTGTTCAGCCAGGCCATGAGGAGTTGCAGCAAATGGAAGAGAGAAATTCTACTTCTCCAGTGTCCTGGGCTGAGCAGACAGGAGAGAGGAATCTTCAGGAGCCCCCTCACCCCCA
>SJYS01022399.1:293729-304537 GCA_006410695.1 Philantomba maxwellii | reverse complement strand
ATTTAGGTTTTCAGTCCATCTTGAGTTTATTTTGGTATCTGATGTTAGAGAATGTCCTAATTTTGTTCTTTTGCATGTAGCTATCCAGATGATTTTTCTTTTTATTTATTAAAATGATTTTTTGAGGTTAGTGGGTTTCCTTGTATTCAATAACTTTTCCTCCTTAGAACAATCTCTTCTTAATGTGGTATGGATTATTTTTGCTAACATTTCATTTAGTACTTGATTAATATTCATAAGTGATATTAGTAACTATATTTTTTATACTCTATTGGGTTTATGTATTGTTTTGTACTTGTTTTATAAAGTGAATTAATAAATTTTCTTTCATTTCTGATCAATTTATGGACCTAAGGAATACCTTTTTTTCCCTGAAGGAAAAAAAGGGTTTCATTCTCCTGTGAAAACATCAGTTGCTTTTTTCTGCTCCTTAATCACTTTCTCTGTTTCTTCTAAGGAAACTGGCCTGTCTAACCTTTTTATCTCAAGTGGGGTCAGTTTTGGTAAACTGTATTTTCAGAACAGGCTAGCCTGTTGATCTTTTCTTCTATGTTTGGAGTCATACTTCGGAAAGAAACTCTTACCTCAAATATGTTTAAAAGTCTTACCTTAATATGTTTAAAATATATACATTCTGTATTTTCTTCTTAAGTGTTTATGATTTCNGAAAATGCAGCTTTTTGAGATGAGATTGGATAAGTAACTTACCATGGGAACCTAGAAAGTCACAGAATTCAGAACAGCTCCAGAGGCATCTCACGCAGAGCCTGTGTTGATGACTTATCCACTGCAGGCAGAAGGGCAGGTGATTTCCAGGAGGCTGGGCTTGTTCTCGGCACAGAGATTTCTCTCTCTCCCTTTTCCTTCTGTTTCGGATTCTCACTCACCACACCCACTCCGTCTATCCCAGCGAGAGAGATTATTAGTGAGTGTGTTTTGGATGTCTCTGCCTCTCCATCTTTACTCCATATTTACCCCCTTAGAATGTTCTCTTTTTTCTGCGACTCCTAAGTAGATTCTCTGCATTCTTCAAAGTCTAGGTCAAATTTCCTTCTCCTCTTCTTTTTTTTTCCTTTAAAGGCAGCATTCTACGTAACACTCCAGCCTGAGGTCTTCCACTGGCTGGCAATTAAAATGAGCTTGTCTTATCTCTGGTAGCTCAAGCTTATGGGCTTTCCTGCCCCTGAAACCCTTGATGGGGCCAGACATTACGTACTGAGCTCCTGATACGAGCAGGAAATGAGAAATATAAAAATGAGAATAGGGACTTCCCCGGCAGTCCAGTGGTTAATAATCTGTCTTCCAATGCAGGGGATGTGGGTTTTTCCATCCCTGTTCAAGGAATTAAGATCACACATGCTGTGGGCAACTAAACTCATGTGCCTCAACTCCTGAGCCTGCACGCTGTAGATAGAGTCTGTGCTCAGCAATGGAAAAAGCCCGTGCACCTCAGTGAGAAACCCTTGAGCCGCAACAAGGGAAGCTTGTGTGTTGCAACTAGAGAAACCCCACGAGCTGCAGCAAAGAGCCCAGAGGCCTCAGTGGAGATCCAGCGCAGCAAAAATTTTTTTAAATGAGGATAATCCTGCTGCAGAGGGTGGCTAAGGTGACTCAAAGAGATTATATCCATAGTTCCCATTTATTGAAGGCGTATTAGTTATAATGGACAGAGGAGCCTCGTGGGCTACAGTCCATGGGGTCACAAAGAGTCAGCCATGACTACTAGTAGGGCTACTGCTCAACAACAACTATTAGTTATAAACTCCAACATTATTTAAATATATTATCTCATTTAATTCTCAAAATACCCCTGTATAGCAAGTTTTATCATCATTATTTTACAAGTGAAGAAACAGAGATTCAGAGAGGTTATGTAACTTGCCTAAAATCAGACAGGTAATAAAGGGTTAGATCTGATTTCAAACCTAGGAAAGTTGGACCCTGGAATCTGTGCTGTCAACTCCTTCAGTTGAGTATAGTACTGGTACAGAGTAAGTGGTGGGTGAATGGTACCCATTACTAATATTGTTAGATTAAGCCTAGAAGGTAGATAGAGAATATATCAACTCCGTTTTACAGCTGAGAAAGCTGAGGTTCAGTGGGGGTTTAAATGACTTGTCCAAGATTATGAAAGCAGTAAATAGTAGAGCCAGGACTTCTTGAGCCCACGTCTAATTTTTTTTTTCCACTTTATTTAGTGGTCTCCTAAGAATGTTGTGCATATATTCTTTGAAAAGAGGTTTCTCTGGGAACTGGGTGGTCAGATCAGCCCTCTTAACTGTGTGTTGCAACATGATGCTGAGTAGGGAGGAGGGAAGCGTACTTGTGAAACCGCTTTGTGAAATTAGCAGCTGTAACTGTGGATCCTAGCCCCAGTGCTTTGGGCTCTGGGCTCTTTCCACAAGCTCCTGTACTCCCTCTGTTCTTTTTCAGGGAGAAGTCAACCTATCGTGATTACAGCTCTCCTTCTGGGGTCCTCACTATGGGCCAGCCATCTCTTAGGATGGGCTTGAGAATGATAGATTGCCAAGGTGGGCGTGACCAGTTCCCTTTGATGTTAGCTTCTCATGGTCAAGTTATAGCCAAACCATTATTACTATATGAGTTTTCTAGGGCTGCTGTGGCAAATTACCGTGAATTGGGTGGCTTTAGACAACGGAAATTTATTCTTTCCTAATTCTCAGGGCCAGAGTCCAAAATCAGGGTCTGCAGGCTCATGTGCTCATAAAGGCTCTAGTAGAGAGACTGTATCTTTTTCTTAGCTTCTTATGTTAAATGAATCCTTGGTTTGCAGCTCCACTCTCTCCTATCATCGCATGTCATTCTTCTCCTGTGTCTTCCTGTCATCTTCATATTCAATTAAGTGAAAGTGAAAGTTGCTCAGACGTGTCCAACTCTTTGTTGGACTATACAGTCCTGGGAATTCTCCAGGCCAGAATACTGGGGTGAGTAGCCTTTCCCTTTCTCCAGGGGATCTTCCCAACCCAGGGATCGAACCCAGGTCTCCCGCATTGTAGGTAGATTCTTTAGTAGATTCTTTACTAGCTGAGCCACAAGGGAAGCCCTCTTCTGTTATGTATATATTATTTGGTACGTTTTTATTATGGCCCCTGTTACGTGGACCTCATATTCAGATGAAAGTACTGGTTTACATCCCCTGCTGGCCCTCACCCATGCGCTCTTCTAGGCAGGCCTCATATTTCGGTCACCTCTATGTTCTCCCAGTGTGATGCCTGGCACATAGTAGATGTTCAGTAAATGACAAATTAATAAGCAGATGAGAGGGCAATTTTGGATAGTTGGTAGGAGGGTGATCTAGATAAAAGCCTACTTATTTGGGTGTGATTTTTGCAAAGTCCTAGTGATTCCTTCATTGGCTGCAGGTCCCTGGACTCCACCGCTTCCCATTGGCAGTGTTTCTCAATCTTGTGGTTGTTCACCTGATTTCATGAATATGAAGTTGTAGTTTCATTTTTATCAAAGCTCCTTGTTTTCTTCAAAGAGCACACTGTTGTGCCTGCTGGAACTCACTACTGTCATCATTCAGTATCTGTGGGGGATTTTTCCAGGAACCCCCCCAGATCCACAGCTGCTCAAGTCTTGTATAAAATGGTGTACTATTTGCATATACCTACGTACACCCCCCTGGATACTTGAAATCATCTCTAGGTTGCTTATAATACTTAATCCAATGTAAATGCTATGCAAATAGTTGCCAGTATGAGCAAATTCAAGTGTTTTTTGAAACTTTCTGGAATTTTTCCCCCAAATAGTTTTCATCCTCAGTTGGTTGAATCTGTGAATGTGGAATCTGCAATTGCAGAATCCAAGGTTGTACAGGGCAGACTATACTTGTCAGATTCTAGGCCTCTCCATGGGGATCAGATGCTGTCTGAGGTGAGCTCAGATTCCTGGTGCCTTAGTGCTAGAAGAAAGGAATTGAGTAAATTCTGCCCCTAGAGACCACAAAGGACTATCAAGAAATCTTCAGGATATAATTCAGAAAAGATAAAATATATGTACTCTATGTAAATATTTTCAATGAAAATAGCCTTAATTCCTTTTTACATGTACAAATACTAAATGTTCATTGCAGAGGATCATAAAGAGCCTCATCCAGGTTAAGTTATTTAATTAATGAAAGAATAGTTCAAGTATCTAGGAAGGGAAACAAGCCAAATTCCCAAAACAGGAATGGAGAGCAGGGAAACTGGATTGCCTTGGTCTTCTCTTCAGTGACAGAAGCTAGTGGAACAAGTTTAACAGAGTTCTGAGGGAAAGTTTTAGAACACGCATTACACCAGCAAGGGTATCATTTACATATAAACGCCACACCATCATCAAAAAGTCTGCAAACAATAAATGCTGGAGTGTGCAGAGAAAGAAATTCTCACACACTGTCGGTGGGAATGTAAATTGGTGCAGGTACTATGAAGAACAGTATTCAGTTCAGTTCAGTCACTCAGTCATGTCCGACTCTTTGCGACCCCATGAATGGCAGCACGCCAGGTCTCCCTGTCCATCACCAACTCCCGGAGTTCACCTAAACCCATGTCCGTTGAGTCGGTGATGCCATCCAGCCATCTCATCCTCAGTCGTCCCCTCTTCCTCCTGCCCCTAATCCCTCCCAACATCAGAGTCTTTTCCAATGAGTCAACTCTTCGCATGAGGTGGCCAAAGTACTGGAGTTTCAGCTTTAGCATCATTCCTTCCAAAGAAATCCCAGGGCTGANCCCCATTCCTGAGCATATATCCGGAAAAGATGAAAACTCTAATTTGAAAAGATACATGCACCCCAGGGTTCATTGCAGCACAATTTACAATAGCCAAGGCATGGAAGCAACCTAAATGTTCTTTGACAGATGAATGAATGAAGAACATATGGTACATACACACAACAGAATACCACTCAGCCATAAAAAAGAATGAAATCATGGATGGACCACATGGATGGTCCTAGAGATTATCACAGTAAGTGAAGTAAGACAAAGACGAATATTCTATGATATCACTTACATGTGGAATCTAAAAAATAGGATACTAATGAACCTATTTACAAAATAGAAACAGACTCACAGACATAGAAAACAAACTTAAGGTTACTGAAAGAGAAAGGTGGGGAAAAGGCAGGGAAGAAGATAAATTGGAAGTATGAGCTTAATAGTTATGTATTACTACTTATAGAATAGATAAACAGTAGTTACCTCCTATATAGCACAGGGAACTATATTCAGTATCTTGTAATAACCTGTAATGGAAAAGAATCTGCAAAATAATATATAGGTAGGCGTATGACTAAATCACTTTGCTGTATGCCTGAAACTGACACAACATGGTAGATCAACTGTGCTTCAATAAAAAATAATAATTTCAAATATGAAGGCCGTAGGTAGATGGCCTCAAATATGAAAGAACTCAGGAAATACTGATGCCTTTCCTTCTGAGCCATTTTGGTAAAAGATCATGAATTGATGAAATCAAGCTGACCAAGAAATGAACCAGAATACAAATCTTAGGGATGGAAAAGCTATGGTAACAGGACTGGTTGTCAGCATCACATTTATTTTAATAGAGTTAAGACTAAACAACTAGGGGAATTATGATTGGAGAACAGTGTGTGTTATAGACGCAAATTAAGTAAAAGTAACGTAAAATTATTGAGGAGGAGATGGAGGTACAATAGTGCTAACTAATCCTTTCACCACAGGCTGTCAAGTGTCTGAAACTAAGGCTGAAATAGATCATTAAAACATTTTAATGTCTCCGTCCCCTTAATTATTTTCATAAACTCCTTTTTAACTTTGGAAGGGTCTTTTAGGAATTAATTTTTCCTGTGCTAGAGAAACACTCATTGGAAGGGTCTTTTAGGAATTAATTTTTCCTGTGCTAGAGAAACACTCATTTGAAATTCAGCAATTCCTTCAGTTTCCTTTTCTTCTGTGAAATTTAGCTAAAATTAGGCTTAATACTTTATTTTTATATATGTTATTTATTTAAAAAATTTTTGCTGTGTTGGGTCTTTGTGGCGGTGCATGGGCTTTCTACTAGCTGCAGTGTGTGAGGGCGTCTCCTGTGGTGGAACACGGGCTCTAGAGTGCACAGGCTCAGTAGTTACGCCTGCAGCCTCTCCAGCTGAGGTGCGTGGGGCTCAGTATTCGCGGCATATGAGCTCAGTTGCCCCACAACATGCGGGATCTTAGTTCCCTGAGCAGGGATTGTATCCATATCCCCTGCACTGGAAGACAAATTCTTAACCACGGGACAACCACGGAAGTCCCAGTACTTTGTTTTCAAATAATGTATAGAATATAGCTTTTAGAATTGATGCTTTTGAACTGTGGTGTTGGAGAAGACCCTTGAGAGTCCCTTGGACTGTAAGGAGTTCAAACCAGTCAATCCTAAAGGAAATCAGTCCTGAATACTCATTGAAAGGACTGATGTTGAAGCTCAAACTCCAATACTTTGGGTACCTGGTAAGAACTGACTCCTTGGAAAAGACCCTGGTGCTGGGAAAGATTGAAGGTGGGAGGAGAAGGGCATGACAGAGGATGAGATGGTTGGATGGCATCACCGACTCAATGGACATGAGTTTGAGTAAGCTCCGGGAGTTGGTGATGGACAGGGAAGCCTGGATTGCTGCAGTCCATGGGGTTGCAAAGAGCTGGACATGACTGAGCAACTGAACTGAACTGATAGAATATAGTCTCATTCTTTTAAAATTACTCATGCCAGTCTGTCCATCCATCCTGCCTGCATATCTGTGTAAAGGAATGCCCATTACCATCATCACCAAATGTTAATACTAATTATTTTTAGTTGGTAGATTTTGGACAGTTTGTTGCTTTCTTCTTTGTATTTTTCTTTTTGCTCATTTTTGAACAATGAGCATGTATCATTTTAATAAAGTGGATAAGGTTATTATTTAGAAAAGACAGATGAGAGTGGGAGAAACTATATAACATGTAAGAATAAAAATTGAGATGCATAATATATGAAGAACTTCTACAAAATAATAGGAAAAAGGTAAAATGTTCAGTTAAAAAATTGGGGTGATATGCCTATGTAACTCATAAAATAACATAGAAATAAATATATAAAATGCATAATCACTGAAATCAAGGAAAAGTAAATTTAAATGAGAGTGATGACTGATAATATACAGTGTTGGGGAGGGTTTCTAGGAATGGGAGTGCTTGCACACTTGTGGTGAAAATATGAATTGAGAAGGCTCTTCTGGAGAGCGATTCAACACTGGTTTCTAACATTTAAAAGATATATTCTTAACATCTTGTGACAAGACCATAGTGGAAAAGAATAAGAATTTATATATGTATAATTGAGTCACTGCTGTACAACACAAATTAACAACTTTGTAAATCAATTGTATTTCAATAAAATTTTTACAAAGAAAAAAATAAATAAAATATAATGTAAAAAAAAAAAGATATATTCTTCTGATCTAGTAAATCCGCTTTCTCAGAAGTCCTAGCTTAGCTAGAGAAACATTCTCAGAAATGCCCGTGAATATCTGCCTGAGGATGTTCATTTAACTCTTCTTGGCAGTAGTGAAAAACAAAGCAGTTAGGGTGACCTTGAACTGTGGGAAACTCCTAATTATGAACATGGTAGTTGGCATGTACTGATAAAGAAAGATCTATATGACAGATCTATTACTAGGTGCAAGACAGAACAGCAAGTAATAGAATGACCTCAGTTATGTAACTATAAAAAGCTGCGTGTTTGTGAGAGATGACTATGGAAATGCAGAGAAAGGACTGGAAGGACACATAGCAGTCTTAGCAGTGGCTCCTCCCGGGCAGGGGCCTGGGGTTGGGGGAGAGCGTGAAGGGAGGTGTTTGTGTTTTATTTCATATGACTTTGTGTTGTTTGAATCTTTTGCCATGAGAATGTATTCATATTATACTTAAAAAAAAATTTTAAACTGGGGTATATGAACCTAAAGGTCCATAACTTGACAGTAGGATTTAGATAAAACTGGGGCTGGGACACAAAGTGGAAATGGTGACAGAGACCGTGGGGAGCAGGAAAGGGGGAAAGAGGATATTTTGTTTTAGACAGACCCATAATACCACACCAAGTAACAACGTGAGACATGCTGACTGCAGGGTTTCTATTGTGAAATTCTCATCTCCTTGGTACAGTTTAGCTACATATTTGAATTGACCATGAGCAGAAAACTCTAAGGGCTTCCCTTGTGGCTCAGCTGGTAAAGAATCTGCCCACAGTGTGGGAGACCTGGGTTCGATTCCTGAGTTGGGAAGATCCCCTGGAGAAGGGAAAGGCTACCTACTCCAGTATTCTGGCCTAGAGAATTCCGTGGACTGTATAGCCTGTGTGGCCACAAAGAGGTGGACACGACTGAGCAACTTTCACAGCATAAGGTGTCCTTCAGTAGGTGAACAAATAAACAAACTGTAGTACAGCCTTACAATGGAATATCATTCATCAAGAAGAAGAAATGTTCTATCCAGCCACAGAAGGACATGGGAGAATCTTAAAAGCATATTGCTAAGTAAAAGAAGTCAGTCTGAAAAAGCTGCATACCATGTGATTCCAACTGCATGACATTCTGGAAAAGCATAACTATGGAGACAATAAAAAGGAGAACTCTATGGGGTTTCCCTAGTGGCTCAGTCAGTAAAGAATCTGCCTGCAACGCAGGAGACCTCTTAGGCTGGTAAAAGGATACTCTTTGAGAAGATGGGAGGGGTAGGCCTAAGGAGTGCAGCATTTGACGGAAATATCTTTTACTCCACTTAAAATGTGTGTATTTCATATCTGTACAGATTTGTGTAGACTATAAACATACATATATATATATGTATGTATATCTATACATACATATTATATATACATACATATATATATACACACACATACATATATATATATGTATATACATCTTTTTGGATCAGAGTTTTGAAAATTATTCTGTAATGTAGTAACCTGTGCTGGTCAAGGGACTGTACTTGGTTTGGCCTTAATTATTCATGCTATAGACTTTTTGCTGGAGAATAACACCATAGAGATGGAGGTCACTGGTCTTTTACAATTCTTCCTGGTTCTGTAGTAGGAGTTTCACATTTTAGAGAATTGTGAGNGTAGTAACCTGTGCTGGTCAAGGGACTGTACTTGGTTTGGCCTTAATTATTCATGCTATAGACTTTTTGCTGGAGAATAACACCATAGAGATGGAGGTCACTGGTCTTTTACAATTCTTCCTGGTTCTGTAGTAGGAGTTTCACATTTTAGAGAATTGTGAGCTTCTATGTACAAGATGCAGTTTTGCCTTCAAGGGAGGTGCCATGTGTCATAAGTAAGAATCAGCCCTGAGAAGGACTTAGAACTCTCTCTCCTGTTCTCCTTAGGGCATCAATTGAAGAGAGATATGGCAAAGATCTGCTCAGCCTCGCTAGGAAGAAGCCATGTGGACAGTCTGAGACCAAGTAGGTGCCACATTTCTTTCTGGTTTCCAGATTGGCTGATACCACTCAGGAGCCCCGTCACTTCATCAGACAGACCTGGCCAGTAGAGTGAAATGTGTTGGGTGAAAAACATGTTTACTTTTTTTCTTATTTCTAGTTGTGAAAAATAGAAATACAGAAAGAAATCTAAAATGAACTATGAAGCCATAACTCATTATTAATATTTTATAAATTTTTCTTGAAGTCCTTTTCTGTGTATACTTTTTATAGGCAGAATTATGCATAATTTTATGCTAGAAATTCAGTAGCTTGTATTATTGTTTTATATATATATTTGTATATGTGTATATATTATATGAAACACAGTTTGCAATAGTTACGAGAGACTGTCTTTGCATCATTTCATAGTTCTCACCATTGATGTGAGGATTCTGTACCTCGATTATTCATTCTTCCATCATTCATTGAACACTCTTGAGGATACAGAGATGTCCAGATATGGTTCCTACTTTGGGAACACAGTCCCTCATATGCAAGGCTGACTTGGGCAATCATATGGGATCGCAAATGTAGATAGGCTTCAGAACTGGTTTAATACTCTTTGTGCTGATATGTGCTCCGTCACCAGTCCTGTCTGACTCTGTGCGACCCCATGGACTGTAGCCCGCCAGGCTCCTCTGTCCGTGGGATTCTCCAGGCAAGAATACTGGAGTAGGTAGCCCTTTTCTTCTCCAGGGGATCCTCCCGACTCAGGGATTGAACCCACATCTCTTGCATTTCCTTCATTATCAGGAGTATTCTTACTCTTTGCTATCACTATTTGAAATTCTTAGTGATTTGTAAACAAAGAATGGCACATTTTTGTTTAGCAGTGGGCCTCACAGATTATGTAGCCAGTCCTATGCACATGGAAATTTCTAGATTCCCTCCGTAAGGTAGCATAGGAGGGAGACTTGGGGGAAATAGTTTAGGCAGACCTTTGCAGATCTCTGCAGATGAAATCGTACCTCATGCTGTCGTGCACACTGCTTTGTGCTGTAGACAGCGGCAAACCTGCCCTGAGGTCTGTGTCCGCTCAGAGGCAATAGTGGAGGCAGACAAGACATTGTCCTTCCCTTTCTCTTCTCTTGATCCTAAGACACATACCCCCACACCCGCGCACCCACTCATCCCAGATTGCAAAGTACTGGAGTACTGAGGAGGAGGAAAACATTGGGAGATATTTAAAGTATTAATAGTTACATAAGGCTTAAAAGAGGGCTGCTGCATCTGTGGCTCAGTGGTAAAGAATCTGCCTGCCCATGCAGGAGACTCTGGTTCGATCCCTGGGTCAGGAAGATCCCCTGGAGAAGGAAAGGGCAA
>SJYS01022399.1:237714-252135 GCA_006410695.1 Philantomba maxwellii | reverse complement strand
TTTTCAAGACAAAATTTGGAAAATAGCCATTCATCAAACTTCCCATTTTAATACTCCATGCCACCACTGTTATGGACGTACCTCTACCTTGATTTATCTTCTCTTTTGTTAGATGTATGAAAAAGTCCGTAAGAGTTTAGAGATGTGCAGCATCGAGAAAGACATTGAGTACTTTGTGAATCAACGCAGAACTGGACAGACTCCACCAGGTGAATGGAGTGGTAGGCTGGGGGATGTTATTTAAGCAATTCTATCAGTCTTTCGTGTCACATGTCATTGAGAATGGAAGTCATCAGCTTCTTAATGTTTTATGTCTTGATGATTCCCTAGCACCCATCATGTATGAGAATTTTTACTGCCCCCAGAAGAATGCAGCCCCACCAGGAAAGGCTACAGGGCCTAACTCGGCAAGGTAATATCCAGCTTTCTTTCACATGAAGAAAAGTGCTTTGAGGGACTTCCCGGGTGGTCCAGTGGTTAAGACTCCACCCTTCCATTGCAGGGAGCTCAGGTTTGATCTTTGGTTGGGGAACTAAGATGCCACATGCTGCAGTGAGGCCAAAAAAAGAAAAGTACTTTTAATGAGCATTTTTATTTTTAATGTTCCAACTCTAATACGACCATGTTAGAATTAGAATGTGTCTACCGTTGCATTTGCTTAGAGAGGTTTCTGGATTTTTGGAAATAGCGTTTTTTGAACAAATGTTAAATGGATTGTACTAGTCATAGTTTAAGGAGGATTGTGTCATGCTTGAAAAGTGTGATTATTATCACTTATGCACGAATCCTATACTTTTCTATTAATAATATTTATTGATTTTTACTTATTTATTTATTATTTATTTTGTCATACCGGGTTGTACTTGTGGCACACAGGATCTTTAGTTGCAGCATCTAGTTCCCTGACCAGGGATTGAACCCACACTCCCTGCATTGGGAACTCGAAATCTTAGCCATTGGACCACGTGGGGAGTCCCAATCCTAGACCTTTCCTGTAGAAAGCAAGAGTTGGCAAACTCTGGCTCCCTGTGAGTCAAATTCAGCCTACCTGTTTTGGTAGGGCCTACAAGTTAGGAACAGTTTTCCTGTTTTTAAATGGTTGAGAAAAATGGAAAGGAAACTCTTTTATGCCACGTGAACATTACATGAAACGTGAACTTCAGCGTTCGTATGTAGAGTTTTGCTGCTCATCTGTTTCCCTTCTGTCTATGGCTGCTTTCATGTTGGAGATGAGTAGCCTTGAGATAGAAATGCCACATGGCCATCAAAGCCTACATCATTTACTCTCTGGCCCTTTACAGAAAAAATTTGCTGCCCCTGATATAAAGGATTCTGAGGGAAGAGAAGCTTCTCTTTTACATACAGTCTCCCTGAAATCTAAGTTGTTGAATTTTCAGTCCAAATTTTAGAAAGATAGGGGAGTGTTTGAGTAGGGAGAAAGCCAAGCGCAGGACTGCCCTGGTGGTCCAATGGTTAAGAATCCACCTTCCAATCCAGGGGACAGGGGTTTTAGCCCTGACTGGGGAACTAAGATCCCACATGCCACAGGGCAACTAAGTCTGCATGCCACAACTAGAGAAGCCTGTGTGCCACAGCAAAGACCCAGCGCACCCAAACACATAAATAAATATGGAAAAGAATGCTAAGTGCTGCTCAAAGCAGTTGCTAGGAATTGTTTCCTTTAACTCTCAAGGCGAGGTAGGAGCTATTTGAGTTCCTGTTTTGCACGTGAAGACTGTCCAAGGCGATCAGGAACTCTGGCCCACACAATAGATTTCTGGGCTGTGGAGCAGAGCTCTGGGCATCCTGCCCCCTAGCATAGGGTAGTATTTGCAGCCTAGATCCAGGAGGTCAGTGCTGCAGAGCTTTTGNAATTGTTTCCTTTAACTCTCAAGGCGAGGTAGGAGCTATTTGAGTTCCTGTTTTGCACGTGAAGACTGTCCAAGGCGATCAGGAACTCTGGCCCACACAATAGATTTCTGGGCTGTGGAGCAGAGCTCTGGGCATCCTGCCCCCTAGCATAGGGTAGTATTTGCAGCCTAGATCCAGGAGGTCAGTGCTGCAGAGCTTTTGTTTCATCTGAAGTCTTCTTAACCCTGCAGAGCAGAAACCCAATCTGACTAGCATGCAGTATGTTTGTAGAGTGAAGTAGAAAATTAGAAAAAACAGCAAAAACTTATCTGAAAGATTTTGGTTTCCATTTCTTACAGGAGAGGACCTCTCCCAAACCCTAAAAGCTTACCAGGTATGCCACCAAGAACGATCATTTGAAATCTTAGGTCAGGTTTTATTTAAGGCTGAGTAGCTAGAATTGTGAAATAAAAGGAGAGAAGGGAATAAATAGAATAAAATTTCTGAGAGAATGAACGTATTATTAGAGAATGAATGAACGTGTTATTAGAGAATTAGAGAATGAACTATAATACTCTTTGTCAGAGTGGAATTTTGTAATTTGTGTTCTGTTCTATAGCTTATCCAAGAGAATTCAGTTACTCAAGAACCAAAAGAAACTTATAAGGGATTTTTACTAACATACTAGTTTAACTTAGGCCATGAAAACGGCAAAACTGAGATATAGTTTCCTTTGGATGACACTGAAATATAATTTATAGAAGATGTCTAGAAACATATAACCTAATATATTTTGTGCACTGCCCACAGCTGGATCTTTCAGGAATCACTCTGGTGTCTTTTTCTCTCTGAACTCCTATAATACCCCTGGGAGAACGAAATATTTAGTGCTTTTTGTTAGTCTGTATTCCCTTGGGTAGTTACAAGATCCTTGAAGGCAGACATTTTGTTTTCTCCTGAATCAATCATAAAATGTAACATGGTACTGGGCGCATAGCCAGTTCTGAGCAAATACCTATTATTTGAATAAAAGATATACCTGCCTATGTTCAAGGGAAGAGGGAGGAGACATCTTAGGCTGCATTTAGCATCTTAGCAAAAATTTAGTGGCTGAAATTGCATCTTGGAACTCTGTAAGGATGTAAGTTAATTTATTTCTCATAGCCTTTTAATTACCATTGATAATATGGGACTTACTTTTGTCCATTTCTGAAGATGATTTTACTGTGGGGAATGATAGCTGGGCAAGGATGAAAAAGGGCAAAGAAATTATAATAGAAATTTCCAGTATGTTTTCTGGCTTGTAGTTATGACTATTATTTGTAGGTTTTGTTGCCAAATATGTTTTCTTCTTACAAAATAGCAGTCACCAGACTCAGAGTGGAATGGTTTGATTTGAAAAGGGCTAAGATCTTATCATGAAGAAATGCTAACTTAGTGTTGCTCTCTGTTCTGCCCTTTGCAGATGACCCTGATTACTCTTTGCTTGATAATAACTACAGTTTGATCTATCAGTAACATCAGTGGTAAGAACCTTTCATCTTCACAGAATCAAGTTGCATTTAGACTAGTGACTGTAGTTTTGAAGTCTTTGAAGCTTCCTTACAATATGACTGCAAACAAACAACGCCTTGTGTCAGGTCTTACACTGGTGGGCATGGTGCACTTGCAGAATGGCCTCTCTGGTTCCCACAGCTGAGAGGGTACCAAGACCATTCCATACCTACTTGAATGAGGACATTTCCCCTTTACTCTTGAACACTTTATTTGCTCTTGTTAATCTCTTTGTGGCTATTGCACAGCTATACTTAAGGCACTGCTACAAATAAACATGAGCCTCCCAGGTGGCTCAGTGGTAAAGAATCCACCTGCCAATACAGGAGACACGGGTTCAATGCCTGGGTGGGGAAGAGTCCCTGAAGGAAGAAATGGCAACCCACTCCAGGATGCTTGCCTGGGAAATCCCATGGGCAAGAGCATCATCATGCACCAGGTGATTAGTAAAGCACAAAGGCTCCTGGAGCAGAACTGCTAAGCCCACAGGGGCTGCAAAGGCGATTCTTCCTGTATGGCACTCAGGTGCTAGCACTGGCACTCAGCATGCCCCAAGCCAATATCAACTGGAGGGAATGTCTCTGAAGACAAAACATTACCAAATGAAACTCCTCGAGAACCGTAATTCTTTTAACCAAATGGGCATATACATGTGAGCAAAGAAAACCTCTGAAAGGATATCTTCCTAAACACATAATGGGTTTCTTTTCATCTATCCATGTGTGTAATTTGT
Source organism: Philantomba maxwellii (assembly GCA_006410695.1). Lineage (NCBI taxonomy): Eukaryota > Metazoa > Chordata > Mammalia > Artiodactyla > Bovidae > Philantomba > Philantomba maxwellii. The sequence continues at coordinate 247,997 of SJYS01022399.1, read as the reverse complement.
CTACAGTGCTAATTTATTGCTTCTTTCATTAAAAACTCTTTTAAAGAGTTGATCTTCTTGCATGTTACTGATCTTAGTGTCTTCCTAGGAGTGACAGGAGGGGTGGGTAGGATTCAGAGAGTCACAGCGGAACTGGAAAAGTCTCTCTCCCATGCTTCTTGGTTTGGTGTTGGTGAAATTCACTGTCTCTTATGAAACAAAATCGATTAGACAGAAATACTCAGCTAGCATATTGTTTATGTTTACATGTAAGTCTTTAAATTGCTTAAGAAGTGTATTTAGTATTTAAAGACCTTTGCTGTGAAAGATAATGAATATTGAAGACATAAAAATCCTCATCCTCTAACTCTATATAATTTTCTGACCTACAAACAAATTGTAGTCAGCCAGTTATCACTTTTTCATTTCATAAACCTCTCTTCCTCATGGAAAGAGGCCCAGTGCATTTTAAAGGTAGACGAGGAACATGGGAAATCAATGACTTAGCATTCAAAGGTGGACCCTGCTCTCTAGAATACCAGGCAGTAATGACTATATGGCAAGGCATTGGCAATGCCACAAATTTCTTTTTATTTTTTACCTTCCTTTCTTCCCCGCCTCTCTTTCTTTCTCTCATTCCTCCCTGGCCCTCCCTCCTCTCTCTCTTCTTTTCCTCCCTCCCCTGTCTTTATTTTCCTTCCTCCCTTCTTTGCTTTCTCTTTTCTGGTTTCTTTCTTTCCTTCACCTCTTTGGATAAAGCATACATTCTAGCTGCTTAATAACAGCATTTGACCNTTTTTATTTTTTACCTTCCTTTCTTCCCCGCCTCTCTTTCTTTCTCTCATTCCTCCCTGGCCCTCCCTCCTCTCTCTCTTCTTTTCCTCCCTCCCTTGTCTTTATTTTCCTTCCTCCCTTCTTTGCTTTCTCTTTTCTGGTTTCTTTCTTTCCTTCACCTCTTTGGATAAAGCATACATTCTAGCTGCTTAATAACAGCATTTGACCCAACAACTCTAGTTCCTCAGAGCCCAAGAATTTGCCGTTTGAATGCAAGATGTCCATACCGACACGTTTACTCAAGTTAGGTCATTTGACTGGGCCTCATTAGTGTCTGTGTCAGCTCAAGGAACAGGAATCCAAATGTGTAAGTGACTGAATTTAAGAGAATTTTAAAGAGAGAGTCTACCTTTATTAATAAGTTAGTTAAATGACTTACCACAACATTTAAAATAGTTTGAATGAAACTTTGGAAATGACATTTAAATAGGAAAGTTTAAGGATTTGCATTTGTTTTGCAATTGTTGATTTTAACTGCTTGCTATTTTTGTTTTTAATCCTAACATGTTTAAGTAAAAACAGATTATAACTTTTCAATTAAAAAAAATATATATCAAAAATATAAAATTTTATGGGGACTTCCCTGGTGATCCGGTGGTTAAGATTCACTGCAGGAGAGCATGGGCTTGATCCCTGTTCAGTGAACTAAGATCCCTCATGCTGCTTGGCCAAAAAAATTCCAATTTTTCATCACTTGAAATACTCATCTCTCACTATTTATTCTCCTTGACCAAGCACATTGTTCTTGTTGAATAAAATCACAATGTAGGAGCAGGGTGCTGATGTGAATAGTTGATTCAAATGAAATGTCTTTGTTATTTCTTTCAGAAAACAAAGCTTTTTCTGGCTGGCGCTTCTAAGGCATGGAAGGAAGCACTTAAAGCAGCAGAATCTGTAGAAATTATGTCAATCATGAAGACTTTGAAGTGAACCCTTGCTATGATTTTTTAATATTTTTAAGTTTATGGCAGTCATTTAGTTCAACTTAATCTAGTAGAGTTCTGCAGTTTTTAAAAGTCTGTAAATTGCCCAAGACTGAAGAATTATCCTTTCCTAATCAAGTTACTAAAATTGTATGTTTTCTACTTGATTCAGGAAAGTCTTTGGATTTAAAACTTTGACTTGGGGTTTGGGGCAGGAAGGGTGAAGAGGAGTCTGAGCCAGCAACCCGCTCAAGAAGCTCCTTTGCTTTTGAGGGCAGCGTGGCTATGGATTTTCCATGGTGACACATAACTCTCAGTGGTGCAAGATTCAAAATCACCTTCCTTTTTGGCTGGAAGATTTAAAGGCCATCTGATAGCACCTTCTCATTTTGCAGATGAGGAAATGGGGCCCAGAAGTGTGAAATCAATCTCCCTACAGTTAGGGACAGACACAGAAGTAGAGGGCAAGCTCATCCCACATTATCGTCCTTCTAACGCTTCCTGAGGCTGTGATGCTCGTGTTGAAATTTGAGACACCAAAGTTTTTGCTGGCATCTTCTCAGCTGAAGCGATTACCAGGGTTTAAATGTCAGGTTTATTTTTATATGGCTCACTATGTGTACTGAACTACAGAGCACCATATTTAATCTAAGAATAGATTCATTGTAAAACATCCCATTATTTATATGCCGCTAAGAAAGTCAGTAGAGGGGTTGATGCTTGTGACAGTGGCCAGGCCCACTGGAATTTGAGTTTCTAAAGTGCAGGGGACAATACATCCTAGAATCAATGAAATCTGGTGTTTTGACTCTATCCCCGAAGAGAATTTCAGACTTACAAAGCCGGTACTCAATCTTGAGTCTTCACAGAGAAGCTTTTCCTTGTTAGATCCTGGAATTTTAAAAGTGTCAATCTTACCCCCTCACAAGTCTCTGAGCCTTGTTTGGTCACCCACAAACAGCCCAGAGATTGTGTACCTTGGTCTAAAATTCACACTGAGTAAACGGTGCATTTTAGTTAATGACAAGTTAAAATCACACTGGCATGGTTGTGACATTCTGGTACCACAAAGAGCAAACACTTTCCTTTTCTGCTCTGTGCATAGCTTTCCCAGAAGTATGGACAAAGTGACTGAAGGAAGGATGGTAATTTCCCCTTTTCGCATAAGGTGCTGCTGGAAGAGGCAGCTTCTTGTCATGGCCGGACGTTTGCATCAGCTGGATATCCTTTTGAGAAACTGAAGTTTGCAAAGGGCCATTGACTTCCCCAAACTGAACAGGCTCAGGAAATTTTCCTTTGAACTCGGAACATTCTATTTTTAAGTATTTTATTTATTATTAGCAGGTCCTCAGGGATTTCCGTTTTCTCTCTATTGGTCAGTGTAACTGATGTAAAATGTTTTAAGATTTGAAAATATTTTTATTTTATTGCTCTGCCAGTCTGATATGAAGTGAAATAAAGATTCTTGGTGATTTGGTGTTTATTTTGCATTTTCATGTTCATTGTACCTCTCTTCCAAACTCTGTTTCACTCCTTGTCACATTTGCTACCATTAGATCATGGAAGGACAAACTTCTAGTCAGGGAAGCCAGACAGAGACTGGCACCATGCCACTTCCTACTAACCCTTCAGGAGCCAAATGTAGGGTCCCTCTCTTGGGGAGGTAGCTTCCCTGCCTCTGGGCTTGGCGGACTTCCACTGATGTCTCCTTCCCCACTTTCACATTTTCCTTGTTATTACAGAATTCCCTCTTAAAATGAATTGTTCAAAGTCTGGCCTCCCTCCTAGACTGTAGTATCCATGACAGCAGGGTCCCTCGTTGTTTTTCTTGCTTATATCCCAGCACCTGGCACACGGTGGTCAATATGTAAGAATTAGTGGCCTAGAAGAAGCTGACGTGGCTAGAGAAATGATCAGGTGACAGAGGAGTGTCAAGGAAGCCAGTTAAATAAGTTCACGTGATAAATTAGTAGGTATGGGCTATTCTGCGGACTGTCAGCACCTTAATTTGGGTTCTACCAGGAGCAGACAGGAGAAGGCACTGGCAACCCACTCCAGTACTCTTGCCTGGAAACTCCCATGGATGGAGAAGCCTGGTGGGCTGCAGTCCGTGGGATCACTAAGAGTTGAACACGACTGAGTGACTTCTCTTTCACTTTTCACTTTCATGCATTGGAGAAGGAAATCGCAACCCACTCCAGTGTTCTTGCCTGGAGAATCCCAGGGACGGAGGAGCCTGATGGGCTGCTGTCTATGGGGTCGCACAGAGTTGGACACGACTGAAGCGACTTAGCAGCAGCAGCAGCAACAGCAGAAGCAGACCCTGGGATAAGGATTTGAGTGCAGGTATTTTCAGGGGGTGATCCCAGAAAGAAGTGGGGATAGAAGTGGGGAAGTAAGACAGGAAAGAAAAGGAACCCCTGTGAGCCATGAGCTTCAGCTGCCAGGACTCCTGAGTGCCTGCGGGGTCTGCACCTCCGAGAGAGCTCACCCGAGGTGGGAGAGCTGGAGTAGTCATTCACCAACTCTTACCCGTCACAGGTAGAGCACTGCTCCTGGGAGGCATCGTTCCCTGGCATTGCCGGCCTGCTGTGAACACCAGCAGAGTGGCTTCCAGCTGCCGGAGAGTCCTCGTGTGCCTCCTGGCAGTTGGAAGTTGGGCTGGTGTGTGAGGGAGTGATAGACGCTGAGGGGAAGGTGCCAAAGCCCTGGCAGCGCTGGCCCCTGCGTGGCTCAGGGCCTCCTGCGTCCCGCATGCACTTCACCGCCTCCTGTCACCACTTCAAGTGTCAGCTTCCAAGAGACACACACACTGACACACACACACACCAGGAAGCTTAGTACAACGAGCTCTAGGACCTGCTGCTACATATGGTCCTGAGTCCATAACTGACATTAATCATCATCTTCCTCTACCACACTGTTAGGAATTCTGTTCCCCCAAATTCATATGTTCAAGTCCAAACCCTCGGTACCTGCATGAACATTTTGGAGATAGGGCCTTTAAAGAGGTGATTAAGTTGAAGTAAGGCCTTTGGAGCAGGGTCCCGATCCAGTCCTTACAGGAAGAAGAGACTCTAGGGGTGAGTTTGCACAAAGGGATGACTGAGTGAAGAGGCAGCAAGAGGGCGGCTGTCCGTGAGCTGAAGAGAGAGCCTCGGAGGAAACCAACTCTGCTGGCAACTTCTTTCTGGACTCCCAGCCTATAGAACTGTGGGAAAATTCATTTCTATTGTTTAAGCCACTCAGGCTCTGGTATTTCGCTATGACAGCACCATCAAACGAATGCACACACATTCTAGAGTTCCCTTCACGGTTGTCTGGTCTTCTGCTTGACCATGTTGCTTGACTGATGAAGTAACGTAGACCCTCAACCCTCACGGGTCTTAGCCCCTGGTTAAGACTCTTGTCAGACTTTGTTGGAATTGGAAGTTTATGTTTATCACCAGGCTTGGCAACATCACGAGGCAACTCAGTGAAACACCCGAATTTCAGATACATTCCTCCTTGCCCACCTTTCCTTGTGGCAGTCACCTTCTCCTGCTGAGTTACTCCTTTCTCAGCTTCCTGGTCTACTGGCATAAGGCCCCCAAATGACCAGGTATCAGTGGTAGCTTAGTGGAACTCTTTCATGTCTCTTGACAGATGTATCCCCTGCCAACCACCTAGAGCCAGGTACTCTAATCCATAGAGCCTAAAGTTGAAGGGATGGGAACACATTCCCCAAGTGGACCAGTGTAAGCTATGGTGACAGAGGTCAATCCTACCTCTCGGTTCCCAGGCCTGTGTTTTCTACCTATTGGAGTCAGAACATGCAGTACCATATGGTGACCATATGTGAAATGGCAACCCACTCCAGTGTTCTTGCTTGGAGAATCCCAGGGACAGGGGAGCCTGGTGGGCTGCCATCTATGGGGTCGCACAGAGTTGGACATGACTGAAGTGACTTAGCAGCAGCAGCAGCAGCATGCACCATATGAGACCATATCTCACAATAGAAATAAGAACAAAAATAAGCAAAAGGGATTTAATCACATTTAGGAGCTTCTCACAGCCCAGGAAACCATAAGCAAGATGAAAGACAACCTATAGACTAGGAGAAAATATTTGCAAATGATGCAGCTGACAAGGGCTCAACTTTCAAAATATACAAATAGATCCTACAATTCAATAGCAACAACAACATAAAAGAAAACAACCCAATCAAAAAATGGGTGGAAGACCTAAACAAATATTTCTCCGAAGAAGACATATAGATGGCCAATAGGCACATGAAATGCTCACCGTCACTAATTATTAGAGAAATGCAAATCAAAACAACAATGAAGTACCACATCACACCAGTTAGAATGGCCATCATTAAAAGGTCTACTATAAATAATCATGCTGTAGAGGGTGTGGAGAAAAGGGAGTCTTCCTATGCTGTTGGTGGGAATATAAGCTGGTGCAGTCACTATAGAAAATAGTGTGGTGGTTTAGTTGTTAAGCCATGTCTGACTCTTGTGACCTCATGGACTGTAGCCAGTCAGGCTCCTCTGTTGAGAATTCCATGGGATTCTCTGGGCAGGAATACTGGAGTGTGTTGCCATTTCCTTCCCTATTAAATGGGGTTTAATGGCATCGACCTGACTGGGCCGTGAAGGGGCTCAAGAGAGACAAAGACACTTAAAGTTCTTGACACAAGGCTTGGTACCCAGGAAGTTTTCCACACACAGTAGGTTCACTGTGAACAATGATCAGGAACACTCCTAGGGGCCTGCAGGTTTCCTGGAGGGAAAGGAGCAGAGTGCCCACCTCCCCAGTCTGACAGAGGGCTGGAAAACACTGATGCACAGGCTCTCCTTGAGGAAAGCAGTAGGAAGCTTCCGCAGAAGACTAAAAATATAACTGCCATATGATCAAGGAATCCCACTCCTGGGCATATACTGAGACAAAACTGTAATTTGAAAAAATACATGTCCTCCTCTGTTCATAGCAGCACTATTTACAACAGCCAGGACATGGAAACAGCCTGAATGCCCATTGACAGATGAATGGACAAAGATGATGTGATATATATTTATATATATATATAAATCAGAATGTTGCTCAGCCATTAAAGAGAATGTGATAATGTCATCTGTGGCAACATGGATGGATTTAGAGATTACCGTATTAAGTAAAGTAAGCCAGAAAGAGAAGAATGGAACTGGAGGAATCAACCTGCCTGACTTCAGACTACACTACAAATCATGAACTCCTTATTGCCAAATTCAGACTTAAATTGAGGAAAGTAGGGAAAACCGCTAGACAATTCAGGTATGACCTAAATCAAATCCTTTATGATTATATAGTGGAACTGAGAAATAGATTTAAGGGCCTAGATCTGATAGACTGCCTGATGAACTATGGATGGAGGTTTGTGACATTGTACAGGAGACAGGGATCAAGACCATCCCCATGGAAAAGAAATGCAAAAAAGCAAATTGGCTGTCTGGAGAGGCCTTACAAGTAAATGTGAAAAGAAGAGAAGCCAAAAGCAAAGTAGAAAAGGAAAGATATAAGCATCTGAATGCAGAGTTCCAAAGAATAGCAAGAAGAGGTAAGAAAGCCTTCCTCAGTTTTCAGTGCAAAGAAATAGAGGAAAAGAACAGAATGGGGANGGAGGGATCTGTCTTTTCCCCAGTACCCTTCACAGCCCTTGTAGGCATTTGATAATGGTTGTTGAATGAAGGAAAAAATACCAGTATTGAAGAATATTGTTTCCAAGCTTTGTGGCTCAGAAGAGTTTACTCTGGGAAATTTTCTCTAGGTAGTGTGAGAAAACAAATGGGAAAAAGTCCATGATACCAGCAAGGCCCTCATACTTCAGTCTAGAAAATGAATTCTTCTTTTAGAGTAAACAGATTTATTTCTTAGTGCTGGTTATGGTTTGGCTATGATCCTGAAGCCCAGCATTAATGAAGTCCTTTACCATTGTGGTATACTTTGGTGAGTGTTTATGGAACCATATAAACTAGTTCTAAGGGAGTGGTTCCGGAAGTGAGTAGTGTCATGTGCTTTTGCCTTTAGATAGTTTGAGTGGCTTCTGACCCAGCGCCTGACCTGTGTTTCTTAATGTTAATCATCTGGAAGGTGACCTCACTTTGTTTGTTTGTGGTTATCTGGTGGGCTTCTCACTTGGTACACAAGAGATAGTCCTGACAGGTTTCACCTTGACTTCTTTGTTCTTCAGTTCAGTTCAGTCGCTCAGTCGTGTCCGACTCTTTGCGACCCCATGAATCGCAGCACGCCAGGCCTCCCTGTCCATCACCATCTCCCGGAGTTCACTCAGACTCACATCCATCGAGTCCGTGATGCCATCCAGCCATCTCATCCTCGGTCGTCCCCTTCTCCTCCTGCCCCCAATCCCTCCCAGCATCAGAGTCTTTTCCAATGAGTCAACTCTTCGCATGAGGTGGCCAAAGTACTGGAGTTTAAGCTTTAGCATCATTCCTTCCAAAGAAATCCCAGGGTTGATCTCCTTCAGAATGGACTGGTTGGATCTCCTTGCAGTCCAAGGGACTCTCAAGAGTCTTCTCCAACACCACAGTTCAAAAGCATCAATTCTTCGGCGCTCAGCCTTCTTCACAGTCCAACTCTCACATCCATACATGACCACAGGAAAAACCATAAAGAGTAGGTTTCCTTTATTTATTATTTATGGTTGCACTGGGTCTTTGTTTCTGTGCTGGAGCTCTCTCTAGTTGCAGCAAGCAGGGCTATTCTTTGTTGACTGCAGTGACTTCTCTTGTGGAGCATGGGCTCTAGGTTCACAGGCTTCAGTAGTGGTGGTGCTGAGGCTTAGTTGCTCTGCAGCATGTGGGATCTTCCTGGAGAACCAGGCGTCCAGCCTGTGTCCCCTGCATTGGCAGGTGGTTTCTTAATCCCTGGACCACCAGGGAAGTCGAGACCGATAGATTTTTAGATTGAACTTCCTCTGTAGAAGCAGTGTATTTTATAGTCATGGAAAGTATTTTTAAAGTTAGTATTAAATTCTGAATGCTAGCAACTCATTAATAGTAACAGCATATTGTAATTGCTAAGGACTGACTGAGATGTGTCCCAGAAAACTGATACCAGAAACAGAGACCTTTGCAGTCCCCATCCTCTCCCTTACTCCTTGGCCTAGATGATTTCTCCCTCTTAGTCTCTCCCTCCCATGAGTGATTATAGAAGTAAAATTGGGGGATGCTCTATATTGTTGAGCTCCTTTTGTACCTCTTAAGATCTGTCTTTTGTTTTTGCTGAATAAACTACTCACTGATCACCCACTATGTCCCAGAAATTCTTCTAAGCACTTAGGGTGTAAGTGAAAGTGATAGTCGCTCAGTTGTGTCTGACTCTTTGCGACCCCATGGACTGTAGCCCACCAGGCTCCTTTTTCCATGGAATTCTCCAGGCAAGAATACTGGATGGGTAGCCATTCCCTTCTCCAGGGGATCTGCCTGACCCATGGATTGAACCTGGGTCTCCTGGACTGCAGACAGATTCTTCACTATGTGAGCCAACAGAGAAGCCTGAGATGTAAACCGGGGGAAAAAAGAAGAACCTGGCCTTAACATAGCTTGTGTTCTAGAAACAGAAGACAAAACAGAAAACTCTGTAAATAAATAAGCAAATCACATATTAGAAGATAATAGAAGATAACGAGGGCTACAGAAAAAGAAAAATGAACTGAGTAAGGAATTGAGTACTGATGAGAGATTAGGATGGGTTGTGATTTTTAATAGGCTGTCAAGATAGCCCTTGTTGAAGATGAAATTGAAGTAAGGACAGGAAAGAGATGAGGAAGTTAGCCATGTGGATCTTGGGAACAGTTGGGGCAAATGCCTTAAGGCAGTGACATCAAGTTTTCAGTGACTCTGAAAACNTGAGTAAGGAATTGAGTACTGATGAGAGATTAGGATGGGTTGTGATTTTTAATAGGCTGTCAAGATAGCCCTTGTTGAAGATGAAATTGAAGTAAGGACAGGAAAGAGATGAGGAAGTTAGCCATGTGGATCTTGGGAACAGTTGGGGCAAATGCCTTAAGGCAGTGACATCAAGTTTTCAGTGACTCTGAAAACTAGAGTCTGAGTTAAGTTACCTTAGAAGTGAGTGTAGTGTAAAAAGGTGACAAGAAGAGATTCAAGGACACTGTCACTGTGCTGTCTTGGGGACTTCAAGGAGGCAGTGTGGTTAGGGTGAGTGAGGGGAGAGTAGTTGAGATGAAGTCAGAAAGGTGACACAGAGCTAGGTCAAGTAAATGGCCTACACTTGTATGGCCTTTCACTTGTACTTTGAGTGAAATATGCAGTCACCCCAGGGTTTTAGGGAATGGCAAGCCACTCCAGTGTTCTTGCCTGGAGAATTGCACGGACAGAGAAGCCCAGCGGGCTGCAGTTGGTGGGGTCGCAAAGAGTAGGACACGACTGAGTGATAAACACAAGTACACAAGTACAAGTCACAGGACCCAAATTAAATTAACTTAAGCAATTTTTAAAAATGTGTTTATTTGGCTGCATCAAGTCTTAGTTGCAGCATGCG
>SJYS01022399.1:223240-234158 GCA_006410695.1 Philantomba maxwellii | reverse complement strand
TGTAAGGGAGCAAGAGGAGGAGTAGAGAGACCATCTAAGAGATTTTTGCTGTGATCCAGGCAGGAGGTGGTGTCTTGGTCCGGAGTTTTAAAGTGTAAGTGATGAGAAAGGTTTGAAATCTGGGGGTTTCTGAATATCTAGCTAAGAAGATTTGTTGGTGGTGTGGATGTGGAATGTGGAAACAGTCAAGGATGACTCTGAAATGGAGGAGGCAGTGAGTAGAACAGCTGTTGGGGGCAGATGAGGAATTCAGTTTTGGACATGCTAATTTTGAAGTAAGTCTCTATTAGACCTCCAGTTGGGTTGGGTGTGTGAATCTAGAGTATAGGAGAGCGCTCCAGGCTGGAGCTCTCTTTTACGAGCCATTGAAAACTAGAGTCTGAGTTAAGTTACCTTAGAAGTGAGTGTAGTGTAAAAAGATGACAAGAAGAGATTCAAGGGCACTCCAATTTTAAGAGCTTGGGGAGAGGTGGAGAAACCGACAAAGGAGTATGATGTGAGGTAGTGTGTGTTTCCAGTGCCCTTAACTGAGTGTGGGATTCTAGAAGTTGAGAGAATCATGTGTATGAGAGGAGGAGGAAGAGATCAAGCATGGTAAGTGCTGTGGATACATGAAGTAAGATTGTTAAGAGCAACATGAAAGAAATGGCAGCTGAGAGGAGATGTTGTATTCATAGCAAAATGTATAACCCCCATCTTTCTCCTTTTTATTTGTAAAGCATTCTTGTACATCCCAAGGAGAGCGGGTAAAATTGCCCTGAGGGCTCTTGATCTTATAGTTGGACCCGTGTGTCCAAGCCCTTTTTATCTCTTCTGTGCCAGGCATTGTGCTAAGTGCTGTGAATATAGACATTCATGATAAACTGTGCCTGCACTTAAAGTGATCCCACAGAAATTTTCTATGTAAGTGTAAAATTGAACCTTTATCATTTATGAAGTAGCTCATCAATAGTTTGAAGGATAGAAAGAGGTTGTTTTTTTTTTTTTTTTCTTTAACTTAGTACAGTTTAAAGCGGAAGAACTGCAAGTGATGTATGGAAATTTCCCATTTATTTTCCAGAACTTAAAAATCACTTTTTTTCCTGATTACAGAAGTGCTCATTGCTTAAAAAAAGTGTATATCTGTGAGTGTATACACACACAGAGAGAAATGTACAACACAGAAATGAAATGCCCCAAATTCTGTCTCTTTAACTGTTCGTAGCAGTTTATGATGTTCTTTAGGATTTTCCCCCTACACATATGCCAACACTCCAAGACATATTTACTACAGTGTATGGTTAACTATTAGAGTAGGAGATGGCAACCCACTCCAGTATTCTTGCCTGGAAAATTCTGTGGACAGAGGAGCCTGGTGGGCTGCAGTCCATGGTATCACAAAGAGTTGGACATAACTATGCATGCCCATCCACACACATAGTTAAGTATATATTTTTTCTGTGTTTATTAACAACTCTTCTATTTCTATATAACTTCTTGATTTCTCCGGTGGAGTTATTTTAAAATTGATTCTCTACCTGTATCTAACTTAGAGATCAAAATAAAGAAATACAGATTCTTTCTAATCTCTAGGCCATTTTCACTTGTAAGAAACATGTCTTTTGGTTAAAATAAAATTACGCTCAAATTTTTTATGGATAACTTGATACATGTGGAGTTCTGTTTGAATTTTATTTTATGATCTGTATGATTGTTATATATGCAACATGTTCTGGTTAACTTAAGTAGGCAAAGAAATTGTTGGCTTTCTTTTTTATTTTTAAATGAAATGTTGTGTTTCAAGGTAAGAATATGTTCAGGTTTTGGCATAAAAGTTCAGTTTCCTCTGGATTCATTGGCTAATCCCTTTGCTTTCTGAGAGGCATATAAAAATAAACTTCTGAATGTGCTAGAGCACATGGTAACTGTAAATATTTGTTGGATAATTTTTTCATTTTAGGATTCTAGTACATAGGAGCCCAGCATGTGGTTGGTACTCAATAAATTCTTGTGAATTATGAGTTATTTTTGTTTCAATAAATATATATTGAACAAAGTGTCAAAAATCCGAGGCAGATCAGATCCAAAAAGGTTAAGGTATAGTCCCTGGTCTGAAGATACTTGTGGTCTGTTTGGGGTACACACTGTAAAGATAAATAGCCATATTTGGTGGCTTGTGACCAGGACTGGATGGTAGGTACATACTGCAGAGTTCAGAGTAAAACGTGGGGCGGAAGGCTCGATGTGGTCACTGACAGTTTTGTCTTGAGAAAGGATCATCAAAGGCCCTGAGCACCAGAGTTAAGAGGCAGTCTTTAATTAAGTGGAGAGCCATGATTGTTTTGTGGTGTTTGGGGTTGGTTGTTTGAAGGAGACCAATCTTATAATGGTGTTTGGGTGAGTTGATGGTGGGGCAGAGGCCGAAGGCTTGGGACCTTTCTGGACCTGCTCCCCTGTTCTGAAAAGTGAACTGAGCCGTCGGGAGCTCACCACTGCTTAGAGGCCCTGGCGATGGTGATGATCACAGTGTGTGTGCCCAGAGGTCCTGTCCTATCCAGGGGTCTGTGAGGGGCAGGGGCAGACCTTTGCCACCCTCTCAAACAGTTGTGCCTCTCACAGTTGTTCATCCTTCCCTCCATCCTGCCTTCTCTGATTTGTCCAATCTGTTCTTTGAATCAAATGACCAGCTTCTTCTCTCTCCTTTCCCCTACCTCCTTCCCTGGAGCAACTCCAGGGTAATTCCATCTTGGACCTAACTTCTGTAAGAACACAGGTGGAGAATTAAACAGAGAAGCACTGAGTATCCTCCCAAGAGAAATAAAGTCCAAAGGCATGTGTTCCTCCCTGGGAGGGTTCAGAGGTTTTAAAAAAATTCTTTGATGATCTAACCACAGTATCTGTTGTTCTTCTGGTTTTGATTATTCCTGTGAAGGTAGATCTTGTGGAAATGAACTTTCAGGTTTGTTAGTAGCAGCTGGAGACTTCATTTTGTTTAGCTGAGGGGAAGAATTTGAAATTGCAAGGGCAGTGGTGGAATAAAAAAAGAGGAAGTGGTTTGGTGGGGTCCGAGGTGGGCAGCAAGGGACAAAGGGAAGTTGAAAGCTACCTGAAGGACAGGCTGGAGAGGAAGCTTGAGGTGGCCCGTGGGTTGAGGGAAGTGTGTCTTTGCTGTGCCCCTGACCACATGGTCCATCTGGGCCTACTTCCAGCTTCCTATTCTCTTTCCAGTTAGCGTGTAACACCCCGAAGATCTCTTAACAGTTTAAGGAAAGAGAACTAAAAATTTCTCCCTCTATTCCACATTTCAGCCTCTAATTCCTTACTTTTCACTTACCTGTCAATTCTCTTTTAAGTTTTTAAAATCTTTCATCTTTTCATCTGGCAGCTTGGTTGAGATATAATTCACCCACTGTACTTACTTAAAGTGTATAAGTCAATGGTTTGGGGGATAATCACAGGGGATGGATCACCATCACCACGGTCAGGAATGCCACTCTCTTTTCTGTAGAGGAAGCATTGTGTACCATCCCACCAGCAGTATGTGAGGGTACTAATTTTTCTACATCCTTCTCAACATTTATTATTATCTGACTTTAGTCATCTTAGTGGGTGTGATGTACTACCTCATTGTGATTTTGATTGCATTTCTCTAATGGCGAATAGTGTTGCGCATGTTTTTATGTGCTATTTGTATTATCTTTGGAGAAATGTCTGTTTAGCTCCTTTGCTTCTTTTTAAATTGGGTTGTTCATCTTTTTATTATTGAGTAACACGTTTACTTTTTAAAAATTCTGGATATAAGCCCCTGATAAGATAATGGATTTGAAGACATTTTATTCTTTGGATATCCAGTTGTTAGCACCATTTGTTGAAGGCTGTCGTTTCTTGGCAGCCTCGTTGAAAATCAGTTGACTTTAAATGTATCAATACGAGTTTATTTCTGGATTTTCAGTTCTAATTCATTGATCTATTTGTCTATCCATGTGTTAGAACCACACTGTCTGTATTACTGTAGTTTTATAGTAGATTTTGAAATTGCAAAGTATGAGATTTCCAACTTCATTCTTTTTCAAGATTGTTTTGTCCATTCTGGGTTCTTTGTATTTCTTTAAAAGGTTAAGAATCATCTTGTCATTCTCTGCAAAAATGGCAGCTGGGAATTTGATAGAGGTTGTGTTGAATTTGTATATCAATTTTAGGAGTATCGCCATATTAACAGTATTGTGATCTGATCCAGAATATGGAATGTTTTCCCTTATTAAGTCTTTAATTCCTTTCAAATTTTGTTCTGTAATTTTAAGAAGATAAATTTTACACTTCTTTTGTTAAAAGTATTTTGTTAAGTATTTTGTTCTTTGCTGTAAATTAGTTTTCTTAATTTCATTTCATTATTGTTCAACTCACTCAAGTATGGCCTCTATCCTGATGAGTACACCAGTCTTTCTCTACTGTGGTAACCATTGGCCTCCTCTCCTAGTCTTCTCTTTCTGACTTTGCAATCTGACAGACCTATTTTTTATAGCTAGTGTGCTAAACATCATTGCAGTGTAATTGGATCCACTTTTTCATTTTCTTATAATCACATAATGCTTTCCTGCTATTCATGATTTTAGGCATTTTGACAAAGTGCTTTGTATGCATTGTGTGGCTGTTTTCTGAATCTGATATCTGTGGTNATTAACAGTATTGTGATCTGATCCAGAATATGGAATGTTTTCCCTTATTAAGTCTTTAATTCCTTTCAAATTTTGTTCTGTAATTTTAAGAAGATAAATTTTACACTTCTTTTGTTAAAAGTATTTTGTTAAGTATTTTGTTCTTTGCTGTAAATTAGTTTTCTTAATTTCATTTCATTATTGTTCAACTCACTCAAGTATGGCCTCTATCCTGATGAGTACACCAGTCTTTCTCTACTGTGGTAACCATTGGCCTCCTCTCCTAGTCTTCTCTTTCTGACTTTGCAATCTGACAGACCTATTTTTTATAGCTAGTGTGCTAAACATCATTGCAGTGTAATTGGATCCACTTTTTCATTTTCTTATAATCACATAATGCTTTCCTGCTATTCATGATTTTAGGCATTTTGACAAAGTGCTTTGTATGCATTGTGTGGCTGTTTTCTGAATCTGATATCTGTGGTTCACAGTGTGGATTAGAGCCGTTGTGGAGGGACACATTGCTTCTTGGATCACTACTATCTGTAAACATTTAGTAGTTCATTACCAGCAAGCGGAGCTCAAATTGCATTTCACAAACATTCGTCTTTTATTCTTAATATTAGGTGGATGTGACTGTTTTACTTTTTTGGTTATTGTCAGCTTTTATTTATTTATTTTTTTTTGCTGGACATTTGCAGGATAGCATAATCCATAATCAGTTATTGCTGTGTAACTATCATTTTGCCTTTGTTAAAATTTCATAGTGAAAGGAAAATATTTGAGTGATTCATTTCTTTTTTAGTTTCTTTGAATGTAACAGCTTTATTTAAATAAATAATAAATTTCTCCATATTTCTTCTTTTTTTCTCCAGCCTTGTTTCCTGTGTATCTAGTTTGTGTGTTAATACCAGAGATACTTCAGTTTGAAAAAAACCATAATATATTTTATCTTATTTTTTAAATGGTTAAGATTTTTTGATTTGGGTTTTTTTTCTAGTTAGAGTTCCATACTGAACTTTCATCCAGAATCTTCTTTTATCTTATGTAACTGTAAATTCTATGCTCCAGGACATTTATAGCAGCCAAGAAATTAACATTGGTACAATGCTATTAACTAAAATATAGAGCTTTTTTGGATTTCAACAGTTTTCTTGCTAACGTCCTTTTTCTGTTCCAGTATCCAGTCCGGGATCCTCCACTGCATTCAGTTATTATGTCTCCATAGTTTTCTCCAGTCTTTTGATAGTTCCTTAGTCTTGTCTTGTCTTTGATGATCATAACACTTAAGTTATTTTGTAGACGTTCCCTTAATTGGGGTTTTTGTCTGACGTTTTCTCATGCTTAGATTGAGGTTATACATTATTAGAAAGGGTACAGAAGAGGCGATCAGCCTTCTCAGACCATACTATGGGAAGGTATTACTCATTATAATAACCCCGATCACTTGGTTAAAGTGTGGTCTGCCTGGATTCTCCACTGAAACTTAGACTGTTTTTCCCTTTGTGATGACTAAATATTTAGGGGATACTTTGAGACTATATTCTGTTTCTGCTTAAATGTTTACTCTTATTCATTAGCAGATCTTGCCTCTTGACTGTGGCAGTTATTATCATGGTGTTTTAATCGTGATTTTCTGTTTTTCTCATTCCATCTACATTTATTAATTGAAATTCTTCTATGAGGAAGAATGCTACCACTTTTCCACTAAGAAAAAAATACATAAGTATGTATAAGCTCATGAATATATATTTTATTCTGAGGGTTATAATCCAGTATTATAGCTATTTATTTCATTGCTCAAGTTGCCCTGACATTTTCTGCCTAAATTTTGAATAAATATGTTTGTTAAGATGACAACCTACTGAAACCTAAGATACTTGGGCACTGTTGTCTTTTATTTACCCAATAGCAGAATGGGGAACAGCCTAATTAAGACTTTCCTCCAATCTTAATTCATAATTTGTTGCTTATTTCATGTCTTCCTCTGTTGGGATTAGACTAGTGAATCTCCCAAATTTAACATTCTCAAAATTGAATAATACAAAATATGAAGCACATTGCTTAGGAAGTGAGTTTAGATTTTTTAATACAGTTTAAAAATTCCTTGTGTTGAAAGCATGTTATTGCTGTATTATAAATTATTTCACATTATTCATGTTATTTTTAGGAAAAGAAGAAATATGAAACCCTTCAGAGGGAAGAGTCTGATGAAGTCTCCCTTCCACAAACCTCCAGAGAGCTGGAAATCCTTACTCCAGCTTGTGAATTCAAAGGAGATGCTCTGAAGGAGCTAACCGATTCCCAGCTCCAGAATGTTGCTAGTGGACAAAATGAGAGTGAAATGTTTGATGTACCACTCACCTCCTTAACTCTAAGCACTGAAGAGTCTCTGACATGTAATAAAGAGAGTCTAAAGGAGGGACAGGAGATCAGAGCCTGTGTTGGGGACGATGCAGTCAAGGTGAAGGTTGATCCTGAAGGCAGTGTTCGAACCACAGTAGAAACTCCCGAGAACTTTACTGAAATGGAGAAAGATACGTTGGTACAATGTAGAACTTCAGAAAGCATACAGCAATCTAATGTTTCTTATATTCAGCAGGAAGTGGAAAATTTGCAGGTCAGAGAAACTCAGAATAGGAAAGAAGACAAAGAAGCCTTGGGTCTTTCTTCAGAGGTGCTACAGAATGTTGGCTTGAAGAGTTCTTGTGAAGCCAAAGACATTTTTCAGCCACCTAGAGTGAAAAAACTGTATCCCCAGTTGCCAACTGAAATTGCTGGGGATGTCCCAGCTTTGGTGGCAATGAAATCCTTGCTTTGTACTGAGCGGCTCTACCCGGAGCTCCCATCTCAACCAGAAGTAGTGCCATTTACTAAGGAACAGCTAAAGATCTTTGAGCCTGGTTCATGGCTGGAAAATGTCGAGTCATATTTAGAAGAATTTGACAGCATGGCTCATCAGGACAGGCATGAATTTTATGAGTTACTTTTGAACTACTCACGCTGTAGGAAACAGCTGCTGCTGGCTGAAGCTGAGCTCCTTGCTCTGACGTCTGATTGCCAAAATGCTAAAAGTCGACTGTGGCTCTTCAAGGAGGAGCAGTTGTCTGTCCAGGTGTGTTGACTGGTGTTCGGTAAAGTTGGCAAGAACCCGGGGTATTTGCAGTGGAACTCCTTTTCCTGTGATGTGATCAAGGTCTGGAATCTGCTCCTTGTACTCACACTGACCTTGTACTTACTCTTGACAAATTTGGTGGTGAAGGGAAGCTGGAGGAGATATCAGGGAGAAACGTGTGATTTCCCCCATCCCTAATCTTCATTCCTTAGGAGACCTGTGTATCTCTTTGTAGTTTGGAAGGAGCCCGTGGAGAGGGAGACTTGAAAATACTGAGAAAGGGGTTTAAAATAAAGAACACAGCTGTAGGGTTAACATTGGAAAGGAGAGAGGTTTCTTTCTTTTGAGCAGAATCATAAAGAACGTTCAGAGATGTTTTGAGGTCTCTTGGAGTTGAGGGGATATCACCTTGACCTCACTGTTTATAAAGTAGAAGGTAAGATTGTCGATTATGAAGGTCTTAGAGACAAGCCCTTCTGTTTTCTTGCATCTTTTCCCTACCTCCTTCATCTTAGGGTTTCTCTTCTCTGAACTTGTGATGCCTTTGTGATTGGCATTATGCTCCTTGACACCGGGTTATGTATTAGTTTTATAGTTTTTCTATGTGGTAGTATTGTTCCCTCACTGTGATTTTTAAGCTCTTTGAAGATGTACTGAAGCCTGTGTATCATATACCGATTGCCTGGTTACATCAAGAGCGAAGGTAACTGGCTTCATATCTTACATCTTCCCCTTTTGTCCACTGCTAGGGTATCTGTGCAGATCAAGTGAAAGTTTCAGGCCATCATCGCTACCAGAGAGTGGAGATGAATGAAAATGCACTGGCTGAGCTAAAAAAACTGTTGGATGCCAAATCGGAGCACCTCCACCAGACCCTGGCTCTGCATTCTTACACTTCTGTGCTCTCACGGTTGCAAGTGGAGTCTTACATCTACTCCTTACTCAATAGTTCAGCTGTTCTGAGATCTTTAGCAATTCATCAGGAAGGCCAAGGTGTGTAAGTAATGAAAGTCTCACTCTTTCTTGTGGTCTAAAATGAAAAAAAAATTGAGGGATACAGTCTGCTCGAATTGAGTGTGTGCTGATTGATGTTTATAAGGGACCACCATTTGTGCCTGTGTCTTACTTGGCGTCTCCCAGCACAGGTTAGGACACCTACCTTAATACCATTTCTTGAAAGCAGTGCCAGGTCTCCCTTCCCTCGGGACTGTCTCTCTCTGCTTCTGTAGGAAGCTGTAAGTTTGCTTTTTATCATTAATGTCTCTTACTGTCCTAATTTGTGTGCTTGTTACCAATTCAAGTCCAAATACAGTTTCTGATTCTAAAACTTAGAACCCTTTTTCATTCTCTTTCTATTGCACTTTATTTTTGCTTGTCCATTTTGTTGGATTGTTTAATTTTCGTCAGAACGTTTATAATGTTTTGTATTTTTAATCTTATTTTGGATTTTAAGAGATTAGCCTTTACTGTATAATGTGTAAAGTGTTAATTATGCAGTTTTTATTTCTTGGAGAGATATTTGACTCATTTAGATAAGAAATCCTTCCCCTTGTGGTTTTCACAACTAATCAAAGAGCTGGAGATGGCAGAGATCTGCTGATGTTTAAATAAAAAATAAATTTTGATGAAGTTAACTTTTTCTTGCTCTGAACTACTTCACAAAGTTAAATACTTTTTTTTCGGTTTCTATAGTGGAAATTCATATTTTGATGTAGCTTTCCTCCTTGGATGTTCATGTGAATTAAATATTTTGAATAGTTTATTCTCATTGTTGTTGTATTTTAAGAAGAGACACTAAAAGTTCTCCCCGATACCATTTATAAGGGACTCATTTAATCCTCTTTTTAACTCACAGCTTCTGAACAGGTGGAGAGCGTCCCCTCTGACCTGTGCCAGCTCAAGGAGTGCGTTAGTGTCTTGTTCACGTTCACCAGGAGAGTTAATGAAGACACTCAGTTCCATGACGATGTCCTTCTCTGGCTGCAGAAATTGGTGAGGAAACAGGCATGGTAGTCTTTCTATTATTTCCCTGATAATTTAAGAATTATCTCTTATATCCTCATAGTTTTTTCTTCAACAGCTTATTCAGCTAATTCGTTTAATGTGTTAGTGACATTTTTTTTGCTTATGACACACAGAAATAAATTATCCTTATCTCTAGTGCCTTATTAAGCACATAGTGCTTTTCTCTCTGATAAACTTGATGTTCAGTGATCTCTGGTCTTCAGTTTTAGAGGAAATGGAAATGTGGGAAGTTTGCTAAATTTAAGTGTATTCAGAATATAGGTTTGTTGTTCATATCACTTTTGTTTAATCATATGTTAATGCTATACTTAACATTTTTTTTTTTTTAAGAGAAAAGAATCAGGTTCTGGGAAATTTAGGGAGGATACTAGGTGCCTTATGGGATGAGGGGTTGTTTCTTGATTATGTTTCTCAATGGGGCTCCCTTGGGTGTTTCTTTTAGGTTCATGCTAGAGTTCTTAGATGTGGTCTTTGGTTCTAAGCTTACTTGAATTTGAGAAACTTGCAGACTGGAACTAGATTAAACTGCTTGGCTTACATCTATTCATATATGGCCAGGAACATTAGTGTTTTGTTATTTGCCAGATAATAAAAATTGGGTTTGCAGAGACACTGCTTCTGACATTTTTATCATAGTGCTCATAGATTCTTAGTCCTCTGCGGACCTCTGTGTAGAAACTCAACCCATCAATGGTATATATTATGTCTGGTTACTCTTTGGAAAGATCACATGTATTTAAATAACAGATAAATGATTGCACTAGGCCCCTAGAAATAGTTGTCTTAATAAACAGTAAAACTGTACATCCTTTATTGTTCAGGTATCAGTGTTACAGAGAGTGGGCTGTCCTGGAGATCACCTCTTCCTTCTAAACCATATTCTTCGATGCCCAGCTGGTGTTAGTAAATGGGCTGTTCCTTTCATCCAGGTATGATGAATGACTTTCTAATTTTGAGGAGAATGGGGGAGATTTTGTTAAACATTGTTCCTGAGGAAGTTGCTTTCAGAAATAAGCCTACTTAAAATATATTGATATTTAAAATAAAATTATTAGGATATATCCAGGCTGTATGGGAGTTGTTATGCTGCAACTTCTTGGGCCACTGAAAATTGCTGAAGTTAAGGTAAAGATGCGGAAGTTTA